>JAULBY010055216.1:0-11205 GCA_032358315.1 Ophiocytium majus
GTGATGGCGGCCACGCAGGGGGGTGGGGATGGCGTTGCAGGAGGCCAATACCGCCAAATACCGCCTGCTGTTGGCAACAGTTATTTCACGATATTGATAACGCATACCGCGAGGCCGGAGAGTTAGTTATCGCGGTATACCGCCAACGCGAAATAACGCGTTATTTCACGGTATAAAAGTTCGCGGTCCCAACTCTAGTGTGCACTGCGGTTCACTACATGCATACAGTTGAATTTGCTGCCCATGAGTTGAAGTTGGTTGATGGGGTTGCACTTGAAGTTGGCCAGGAGGCGAGCGGTGAGCGTATGAACTGTACAAAGCAAGTGCTTCAGAAACACTTCTGTGCGGTGGTGGAGTGCTCCAGCAAGGCTGCTGCTGACAGCATCTACAGAGAGGTGGATGGGCACTGCCATACAGTACAGACACGCCATTGATGTTGCATGTGATTGCCATGTACTACTACTACAAGAGTACTACTAGGAGTAGTTGCTATGTAACTGCTATGTTGCTGCCATGCAACCGCCATGTGGTCGCCATGTAACTGCCATGTAACTTTTGTGTAACAGTCACGTAACCGACAGGTGGATGGCATGGAGTTGGAGTCTTCTCGCGTTGCACTGGACCTGCGCTTTGTTCCCGAAGACACACAGGCTTACATAACTGCCGTGTACCTGCCATGTAACTACCAGGTGGATGGCATGGAGTTTGAATCTGCACGCGTTCCCAAAGACACACCGGCTTATGAAACAGCCGTGTAACTGCCATGTGACTGTCACGTAACTGCTATGTAACTGCCAGGTGGATGGCATGGAGTTTGAGTCGTCTCGCGTGGCACTGGACCTTCGCTTTGTTCCCGAAGACACCAGCTTTCAGGGGCTGCAGCTGCGTGACGCCGCCACCTCCGTGCCGAGCACCTACGAGCCCCCAAACTTCATCTTCAAGGCGCTGCAGCAGACAAAGGTACGTAAGCTCATGTCAAAGTAATGCGGAATATTTCCATTGGTATACTTCAAGTATTTGCATTGGTATACTTCAAGTGTTTGCATCAGCATACTTCAAGTATTTGAAGTTGCAGACAGACGCCGCCACCTCCGTGCCGAGCGCCTACGAGCGCCCGAACTTCATCTTCAAGGTGCTACAGCACACCAAGGTGTGCAAACTTCAAGTTGTGCACTTCAACTGTTGTGTGAACGTCAACTTTTAAAAAAGTGTACTTTGAAGCATTTGAAAAAAGGTTTACTTCAAGTACTTGAAGTTGTAGTCAGAGTGCCCAGCTGCGTGACGCCGCTCAGTGCCGAGCACCTGCGAACCCCCCGCTTCATGTTCAAGGCGCTGCAGCAGGCCAAGGTACTTATACTTATGAGTACCGGTACTTCAGTTTGTACACGTCAAGTACTTGAAGTTGAACACAAAGCTTTATGACCAGCACGCTCATCACAGCACAAAAGGTTGCTGGGCCCGGGTACTGCTTCCCCCCGCCCCTGGACTACAGGTGCTCATGAGACGACGCCCCAGGTGACAGGTTGGGACTGGTCTTAGTCAACATACCACTGGTACCACACGCACTTCATTGACTTGGTGCTGTATGAGACGGGCCTCAAAATACCTCTAGTATACTGTACTAATATATATTACTTCATAGAGAGAGATGAAAGTGGGTGGGGATTTCCCGCCCTCCTTAAGGCCCCTACTTTGGGTGGCCAGAATGCCACCATTTCTGCCTGGTGTATTTCATTTGCAAGAGAATGTGTACAGATGTGGCAAAGCAGCAAGCAGGCTAATTGAACGCAGCAGAGCACCAGCAGGCTCACATAAGGCAGGCAGGCAGGCTGGTGGTGCCAACACCACCAGTGGCACATGTGCCACTGATAAAATATTGGTCAGTTGGTGACCACCACAAGCCATGTTCAGCACTATGACGACCAAGCGAAAAGACTCGTTCGATCTCGCGCCACGGCCGCTGCCACAACCGCCACAGGGCACCAACATGGTGCCCAGCTTGATGCGTACTGCCAGCTGTGTGACCGACAGGACACACATAGTGGGAGGACCAAATAGTGGCAGCAACAGACCAGTGCGCCCTGCACCAACTCCAACCTGTCGACAGTACCAGGCTGCATTAGTGCGCCCTTGCCTGGTGACTTTGCATTACCTGCGAGAAAATCGCCTATTCTTGCTTAAGTCAAAGACAGCCAGTGGCAGTGTCGCTACTTCCGTCGCTGGCACACGTGCTTGTGCTCGTCCACCTACGCCCGCAATGGACCACGAGCAAGCAGTGCCACCCGCGCCCGTCGAGGCAGGTGCGCCGCAACAGATACTGCCGCAGCTGGGTGAACCAGGCACGCAGCGTCAGCATCTGGACGAGCGAGGCATGGCCTTGATGCGCACCATGTCGTCAGTGCTAAAGTACCCAAGAGCAAAGCCTTTCGAAGTGCTGTGTGCCCTGGCCTGCATGTCTGGGAGGACCATGGCAGAACTGCTGGGAACTGGACAGTTTGCAGCTGCTGCCTCTACAGTATCACACAGCTGCATCATCCTGTTCAGGCCAACGGACAAAACGGCACCTGTAGCACCTATCCCTCTGCTGTGCTCACCACCAACGTTATTGGCCGGATTGCGCAGACTGCGGGAGGCGAAGCCAGCTGCTGTGGCCATGAGCGCCAGAGCCATCCAGAGCAGCTATGCCAAAGGCGCGAACGCTGCCGCCAAGGCGCTGCTGGGTGGCCCGCTGTTTGTGTTTGGAGACCTGCGGGTTGCTTTCGCTGCGCTGACGCACAGGCTCTACTGTCACGGCAAGAAGGGCGGTGGCAGTAGTGCCACAGGTGGCGGTGACGGTAGCCATGGAGGATGCGCTGTAAGAGCATGGCTAGACATTTGCCTGCCTCATACATCCAAGCTGACCCGCAGTGCCGCCTTCCTAGCCCGCGTGGAGAGTTGGGGAATGTCACCTCCTAAATAATGTTTATTCCCAAGGGGTTATATTCCCGCCAAAATATTTTCGTATATTCCCGCCAAAACTCAAAATGATCGATCTCTCTCTCGTTCATTACTTTGTTGCAATTAGGTAGGGGGGGCAGCGCTGCTGCGGCTCCTGCTCTCAGAGTGAGAGGTGTGAGAGGTGTGACTGAGCTGCTGCTGCTCATCCTGAGGGCTGCATCACCATGGTCAACAAGGACTGCATGTACGTCGGCAGAGGGTGCACCTCTGGCAAGAAGCAGACCTTCGCCAAGAGCGCCTGCGGCCCCTGCAGAAAGGCTGGCCGTGACCCTGGCCCTGGCAATGGCAAGAGCATCCTCGTGGCGGCTCAGTACAACGCCACATACAAGGCCAGCGGCAAGCGCAAGCAGTCCAACGACCAGATCAATGCTCGCAAGAAGGCAAAGACGGAGGCAGCCTATCTGAAGGAGGCCCAGACCCAGCTTGGCGCTGCCCTGGACCCTGTGCTGACTGACGCGGAGGCGCAGGAGCAGGTGCACACCTTCGTCTACACTGACCCCATGGTGGCCTCCTTCATCAAGGCCTCGCAGTCCACCACCGACAGCCCCATCAGCGGCTACTTCGGCTTCACGGGGCAGCCCGGCATGGACGACGAGGCCATCAGGTTCCTCTGGGCCCACAACTCCAGGCCTGTGGTGCAGCCCATGGACCCCGACGACGCACGCGCCAGCAAGACCACCGGCTACCTCACTGAGGCCAACGCCAAGCAGCTGGCAAACTGGGCCAAGGTGCCCCTGTACCAGACGAACAACCGCCTCAACATGAAGAAGGTGGGGTTGTGGGCGCAGCAGGCATTGGACCACCTGCCGCTGGGAGTGAAGCTGTGGCGCGTGCCAGGCGCTGGGGGGGCGACGACAAGCGTGCGGGCGTTGGCAAGATTTCAAGCTGTTCTTCACGCAGCTCAACGGCACCCCTGAGGCCCTTGGGCTGAATGTGGTGGACTAGACTTCTTTTGACTTTGTACAGGTGGCTTTTGCTGCAGTCACTTTGGGACTTGAGAGTGCGATCACAGGCAGCTATCACAGACTTTGCTACAGCCTTGGCACACATTGTGCGGTACAGACGTTACAGTAGTGAGTTGGCTCGGTTTATGCGGGGTTACACTGTCAGGCAGCTGCAAGTGTGCTACGGCACCTGCAGCTATGGTGTTTTTCACGTTGGTGTGCTGTGAGTTAGTAGTGTCCCCACGCTGATTTTGAAAACACACACAGCTTTGAGTTGTGAGTGTACTTCGGTACTACCAAACCTGCGCCATCACAGATTGCCATCACAAAAATACAGTGGTTTTGAAGTTCAATTTTATCAGTGGCACATGTGCCACTGGTGGTGCCAGCACCACAGCCTGCCTGCCTTCTGTGAGCCTGATGGTACTGTGCTGCGTTCAATTAGACTGCTTGCTGCTTTGCCACATCTATATATGTTCTTTTACAAATGAAATACACTAGGACAAAATGGTGGCATTTTGGTCACCCAAAGTAGGGGCCTTAAGGAGGGCGGGAAATCTCCACCCACTTTCATCTCTCTCTCTGAAGTGCATCGATAAGCATGTGCACATGAGGTGTGCATGTACTTCGGTAGCCGTACACATGTATTTTTACGCATGTACTAGTAGTAGTTGGTTTACAAAAGTACTGCTGTAGTACTTCGAAGTACTACAGTAGTATAATGCGACCACACTACAGGAGTACAAAGCTGTGCTGAGCAGACCCGTGCCGGGAAGCGTGGAGGCGCGCTCCCCACTGAGCGGGTGAGACTATCAGTACATGGGGTTTGACGCATTATTTTATGTACCACATGTAAGACTAGTACAGTTGTGTACAGTATATGGTACCACATACTCTAGGAACTACTTCGAAGTACTTCAGCAGCATGAGTGAACACCCTTTATGCAGCTGATGTTCACACAACTAGTGACCCATAACAACGTCTGTCGCTGCACCCGCCGCGGTAGGTCCATGGCACATCATGGCTCTGCCGGGCGTGCGCGAGTACACCTATTGCGTGCACATGTAACATGTTATTAATACTATGGGCATGACTTCAAACATGTAACATTAATACTATGGGCATGACTACGTGCGGCCGGGCATATATCATACCACTGCCTCATGTCATGCTGGCTTGCATGACATGGGCTCTTGCACACCCACAAGTGTGAATAGATACAACTACTACGACATACTTCCGAAGTACTGCCACATACACACATAGTT
The DNA here is from genome assembly GCA_032358315.1 of Ophiocytium majus. Classification (NCBI taxonomy): domain Eukaryota; class Xanthophyceae; order Mischococcales; family Ophiocytiaceae; genus Ophiocytium; species Ophiocytium majus. Next base: position 5,211 of record JAULBY010055216.1, read on the forward strand.
CTTGTATAGAAGTACCTATATGGTATATGTCTGTTCATGTAGCGTATGCGGTTCGTAGTGTACACTCCAAGTATAATGTAAGTTGAACAATGTCTAGTCGCTGTGCACAACTGTACCCCCGCTGCAGCGAGGGTCATGTCGCGCTTTGACGCCCTGCAGGCACGCGCGGGCATACCTTTTGCGTACACAATGTTGACGCACAACCCCTGCCACGGCAGGTTCATGGCGCGCTTGGCAGGCGTGCGCGACACACCTCTCTCATACACATGCAACATGTTGTCGTTACATACTTGCGGTATAACATACTTCGGTATACTTCGTACGTGTAGCATGGACATGTACGTGTACATATACAACATGAACCATGTGTGCCATTGCACATCTGTGCCCCCGCCGCGGCAGGTTCATGGCGCGTTTCGAGGCCCTGCCGGGCGTGCGCGACTACATGAGCACGGACCAGCACCGCGCGCTCCCCTTCTACCTCAGCATCGCCGCCTGGACCGGCGAACCGGGCGCCACCGGCCCCTCTGCTGCAAGCCACCGCCCCAAGACATGAGCAGCTGTGGGGAACGAACCCTGGTGCCAGTGCGCGCTGCAGCGAGCCACCACCTCGGCTGGTGAGCAGCGGTGTGAGCGTCGCAGCCGCACGCAGCAGACGCGTATGGTGGGAGGTGGCAGCAGGGTGGCGTGCCGCTTCCGGTTCTGAGGACAGTTCTGAGGAATATTCTGAGGAACGTTCTGAGGCGCACAGGCACGGAGCTGGTGGTGCAGCTGCGTCTCCTTTTCTGGTGGCAGACGGCTGCGGCGGCAACTCTATCGGGACGAGCGGTGTGTGTGTGTGGCCAATGGACTCTGCAAGTAGCCCCAGTGCTGCGCACACAATGTACACTGTAGCAGGAGCAGGGTGCTGCCCCATCCAGTTCCATGGAATGTTCCTAGGAATGTTCTGAGGGATTTATGAGGGACGGGCATCAGTGCGGACTCGAGGCAGAGGCGGGGCGCAGGTTGATGAGGGTGCGGCGGGGGAGGTTTTTAAAAGTGTGTCGTGCGCACAGGTACAGCGCAGCGCATGCCAACATCGTAACAGCAGCTGCACAACGCTGCCTGCATTTTCATTTGGCCTAGGGAGAATGGGGTGTATAATTTTGTGCTGGGGCGGTGTGCCCGGTCGGGCGGTTTATACGGCGGTACACAATTGCATGTGATGATGCTAGTGTGGTTTTGATTTTGGTACTACGTAATATGTGCTACTAGTACATGTGATATGGTGCGTAAGGGAATGAGCAGTGCACGTGGGGCAAGCTACGCCCTGTAGAAAGGTGTAACAGGAACGACAGTGCTTTGTGATTTTTTTAAAAACACACTGGCACTACTGCTAGCCTCCGTTCGAAAACTCCATGTTGACCATTGAACCTTGGCCCAAGGTCACCCCCGCCATACCTCGGTTCACTTGCCCACACATCAATGGGTCCCTGTGCGCTCGCACGTGCAAACAAATACATAACCTGCCCGCCAGCCCGCGTGCAGGCACTGTGAAGTCTCCCACTGCTGCCAAACTGCAAGTACCCGGAAAGCAACTGCAAGTATCCGGAAAGCAACTGCAAGTACCCGGAAAGATCGCGTTCTGCGTCTCCCAATTCAACCAGTGGCACAAAAGGTGTTGCAGCAGCCTGCCCGCAGCACCACTTGCACCGTCACCAACTCGCTCGCAGGCAGCGGCTGCCTACCTCCATCTGTCGGCAGCATCTGCTCCCACTGCCGCAGCCTCTGCCATGGCTCAGGGGTCATTCAAATCGTCGGCCGCGAAAGGCAAGACGGCCAAGCCGCCAGCCAAGAAGGGGGGCAGGCACGCCCCCGCCAAGGCCAGCTCTGGCGCCAGGGCCGGCACCAAGCCGGGCATGCGTAAGGGCAAGTTCGTGGTGCCCCCCCGCAACCCCGATGCGCTGCGGGCGTACAAGGCTGAGAAGGAGGTCACTAAGCTGGTGCACAAGCAGGTGCGGACCATTCAAAACAGGGAGGGGGGGTAGAGGTGTTGTTACCGCTGCTGCTGTGCGTGCTGGCTTGGCATTGTGGTGAGCATATGGGGCTGTGTAGCAGACGCATGGACGGCGGGAGGTTGCAGGCAGGCAGCAACGGTGTGGTGCCAGGCCGGCTAGCTTCAGGCTAGCCTCACAGGGTGTTGGTGCCACGACTGGCGCCACAACAAGGCGAGAGTGTTCTTTGCCTAGAGCCAACACCCGGAAGGCATCAGACAAGCCCGGCGCAAGAACACGTGCAACGGCTGTGTGTGTGGAGTGTGATCACCTAGAATGAACTTGCAGGGAACGAAACATGGCCACAGTAGAAGCAGCATCAGCTGCAGAAGTGAGAGCAGCAGGGCCGTCCACTTGCAGTCTGGCCGCCAGTGCCAGTGCCGGCTACAGCCTTAGCGTGTTGGTGCCAGGACCCAGGTCTGGACTGGCTGCGACGACTGCAACTCAGTTGTGCCTAGCTAACACCCGGAGGGCGCCTAAAGTGCTCATCACTGTGCATACGCTGCTAATAGTAAACTGCGACTGCTGAGAACTGCCGCCGCCGCCCCTGCAGCACCCTGTCTTGTGCTGAGCACAGCTGATATTGCGCCTGCCGCTGCCCCTGTCTTTTGCTGAGCACAGCTGATAACGCAAGCGGCCGCCAAGGCCATTTCGAACCAGGAGAAGATGGAGATGGGGGATATTCGCGGCGCGGGGAAGGAGCTGGTGCGCGAGATGCGGCGGGAGGCGCTCACGCGGAAAAAGACGCGCATTGAAGAGAAGGTGGGCCGTGTGGACGCAAATTGTATACATGTGTACATACTTCGAAGTACGTGCACTGATAGGTACATATTTTTAAAGTATGAATACCAATAAATCTGCAAGTTTTGGGCTGGTGCGCGAGATGCGACGGGAGGCGCTCACGCGGAAAAAGACGTGCATCGAGGAGAAGCTGGGCTAGGTGCAACATGCTACTTCAGAAGTATACCGGAAGTATATATTCTGTAAGCTTCGTATATTTGAAGTATATACACTACCATCATGTGGACAGTACTTGTGCATGTTTACTGTACTTGACATATTTTTTTTGTATGCTCATGTATCGTACTTCTTCAAGGGTATGAAAACTCATCTAGGAGCGACATGTAGTTGTACATGTACTTCGAGTAGAAGTATGTACCTGTCTGTGGTCTATGCTGAAGTATACATACTTATGAAAGTATGCTACATTCGTTCAAAAAATGTGTGCTGTTGAAGCCACACATACCCGCCCTTGCTAGCAGGTTTTGAGGGCCCCGGGGGCTTCATCACTGCCGCATCGCCTGCGGTACCATGCGTAGGCGATAACAGGTGCGGTAGCGCCCAACTTCGCATTGAGCGCCCGTCATGCTTCAGTCCAATGAGCAGGTGGTGGCTGGCGTAAGAGTTGCGGCAATGAACGGTTTCACGTTAATGATGTGCAATCAGCACATCATTGAGTGCCTACTTACCCCCCCCCCCTGCAGTTCAAAGGATCCGGCATCCCAAGTGGAGGCTGCAACTCACCAACGGCAGCTCCAGTTCAAGGGGGGCGGGGGGGGGGGGAGGGCAGTAGGCATTCAATCGTACATACATGTGCAAACTCAATCTAGGAGCGATGAACTCTAGGTCTCCCCACCAGTATGGGCCGTGTATGGGCATGTACTGAAGTATGCTGTAGTTGTACGTGTACATGAATGTACTCTCATGGAACTCCGCTTAGGGCGCGGAAAGCCCTTTGCACGCGGTGCGCGTGTGACCAGAAAAAAAATTGTTGTGTACGTACATGTATTGATGTCCTCTAGAGAGTTTATCGCTCTTTGGAGTGTTCACAGGTACTGCTGAAGAAGAGATGAAGGAGCCAGACCAGGGGCTTCTGGCGCATCTTGTGTACACACTTCCTTCTTGGACCCGCTTGAGGCGCGGGAAGCCCTGTGCACATGGTGTGCGTGCGCGACTGGGAAAAAGCATGACCAGCCATGCCGCCCTCTTGTGCTGCTACAGCCAAAAAGAGCACGATGCTCAGCATGATGCACTCTAAGCACTGCGTGTTGCATGGCGCATGTGTGCATTTTTTTTGCTTTTTGCAGCTTCTGGCGGCGAAGGAGAAGATGGATGCCCTGGAGCGGCGGCAAGAGACCAAGAAGTCAAACAAATAAGCGTTTTTTCGGAGCGCTGCTGCTGCTGCTGCTCACACTCCAATTTGGCACACACGTGCTGACCAGCGGCCTGGTGTTGCTCAGCACACTCCTGCTGAGCGGAGGCGCTTGAGCCCCACCAGTAACGCGCGCACACACTGCTGCTGGGCGCACGCGGAGCCGTGCACTCTGGGAGGGAACTGCTGCTGCCGCCGCCTGTACATAATGCTGCACATAAATGTACGCCTTGACGTTCAATCTGTTTTTGGAGCATGCCTGATGCTACACATGCCACACGGCGTCTGGTGCTGAGCACTGCTGCTGCGAGTTGCTGCTGCACTTCTTGCCGCTTGCCCAGTGGCGTACCTTGTGTGCATGAACCATACACAAACCGATGCACCCAAAGCCATCTCAGACCCAACTGAACCATCACCTCTCGCCGCCGAGGTCAACCTGTGGTGCTGCCAACGTGTTTACCAAAGGATAGGCGTGTCCCCTCCCCGAGCGCTTCACTGCGCCCGCGCCTGCATCTGCGTGAGTTTGCCAGACGCCTGCTGTAGTTGCTTGTGCTGATAATTGCTGCTACCTGGCCATGGTGTCGTCGAGCTGACGGTGCTGCCACCCGCGAGTGGTCCGGCCTGCTGCGTCGCGCGCAGCCATTCAAGCCCCGAAGGGGAACATTTTTTTTTGATGCGCGGTTACAACCTGAGCTCGAGCTCGAGTGCACACGCGGTGCACAGTCCGCACGCCCTCACTCAGTGTGGTGGTGTCGCATTGGGCGCCACAAGGCTATCAGTGACTGGCACCAAAGAAGCCGCCTGCGGGCCAGTAGGACACACAGCGGCAGCAGGTCGGGGCTGCGGGCAGCAGCCGCTGAGGCATGCCCATCACCAAGACAAGACGGGACCCGGTGGCGCGGTGCACCCTCCTGCTCACGCTGCTGCTGGCCATGTTAATTCTTGTTGCCTGCCTAAGGCACGGTGGGGCGGGCATGGGAGCGGCTTCCAGGTAAAGCGTCTCGCACACCCTGTTCTCCGTGGCCGCGCTGCTGCCGCTGCCGGTTTCCGGCCTGTCACCTCGCTTCAACGTGCCTCTGCTGTTGACAAGCCGTGCTGCTGCCCCTGTGATAGCTTTGTGGACGCATTTCATTGTCTTTTCTGTGTGAAATTGACAGAACTGGCTCAATGAACGTCAATTGAGAGTTAGAACTTGGCGGTCCTCTCTAGTGTACTGACCTCATCTCTGTCCAATTCACAAACCCCTGATAACCCCGCCCTTAGTCACCGTCCCCTGGCCCACTGCTGTAGTCATCCAAGCCGTCGCCTTCATCAACATCGGCTCCATTGCTTACACACTCCTCAAAGCCGCAATGGTCCAATACAGACACATGCCTGCGGGGCTGCTGCTACTCCCGTGCTCACAGGACCGGCGCGCTTGCGCGACGGCCGATGCGCCTGCCTGCCTACTGGGACCCGCGCTGGCAGTCCAACAGGGCTCGCCGCAGCACTCCAAGTAGTACTTCAAGTAGTACTTCAAGTTCACGCGCGGCGGCGGCCGGCGCGGGCACGTGTACGTGCTGCAGTGCAGGGAGGGGCGGTACTACGTGGGGCACACGACGCGGCACGTGCAGGCGCGGCTGGCCGAGCACTTCAGCGGCGACGGCAGCCTGTGGACCAAGATGTACAAGCCGTACATTCCGGGAGCTGGGGGGTGGGAGCAGGTCCCCTGGGACATGGGGCTGTAATCAGTGAGAGTAGTGCTCTGGCAACATGCCAGGCTTCCCACAGTACTGAGCTTTCCCAGTTTGTTTTTCGCTACCTGTCTGAT
>JAULBY010055227.1:0-11204 GCA_032358315.1 Ophiocytium majus
GCCGCCGCTTGGCGGCGGCGCCTCGCCCCCCAGGCAGGCGCGCCACCCCCCGTCCGGGCACGCGCGCTTGTACTTTGTGCGTGCCTCCTTCCGCACGGAGCTCGCGAACACGACGGCGCCGGCGCGGGGGGGCAGCGCCGCGGCTGCCACGCCCACGCGCCGCCGCATGAGGTGCATCTTCGCCGCCGTGACGCGTCCCCTGAAGTGGAGTCGCACGGGGCGGGCCGCCCACGCCTCGTAGGGCTGCTCGCGCAGCGTGGCGGCGGCGTCGGCGGTGGCGGGCGGGGCGACACCGGCGAGCGAGGCGGTGATGAAGCACTCGCGCGGCAGCGCGCGGGAGCGCAGGCCCGCCCACACGACGCGCTGATACGCGGCGGTGGCGCTCTTGACGCGGGTGACGAGGTATGCGGCGTCAGCGGCGGTGCTCAGCAGAAGGTGGTCCAGGCCGCGGCTGGCGTGGTGCCAGGGGGACGGGGAGAGGGCCGCCGCCGTGAGGGCGGATAGCTGCTGGGCGGTATGGCCGGAGCACTGCTGGAGGCGCAGGGCCGTGCCAAAGAGCGCCGGCACCACAAAGAGCTGTGGTGGTGGGGGGAGGGGTGGGGAGGGTGTGGGGGGGTTGGGGGGGGGGTTCATGCAAAAGCACCAGGTTCTGTACTCGCTGGTACGACCTACCTAAACTTGAAGTGCTGAGCTTGACAAAAAAAAATTGTGAACATGAAGTTGTAAACATTGCATTTGTGACCTGAATCATGGACTTGACGTTCTGAACTTGAAGTTCTGACTTGCGCAGACGGTCTGGGCAGCGTGCAGCGGTGTGTGTGTGGAACGGCAGCTCTGACACGTGCAGGGTGCCTCTGAACACATGTGGGAAGCGTACAGCAACGGCACACATGCGATGTTATGCCCGGTGGGGCACATTTGTGGTTCTATTTTCATGTGCGCACATATATGCTTTACAGTATACTATACTAAAGGTAGGTGTATGTACTTATACCGGTGTACTACAAGTACTTCGAATTTGAAGTACACTCTGTGAAGTGTGCGGCAGGTGCGCACATTCAGTGCACCGCCAACCTGAGCCAGTGGCGGTGCACAGTCTGCGGCATGGGGCCCAACACCACAGGCACCGAGCCTGCGTCGTCTGCTCACAGCAGTTGAGGGCTACCCCTTGATGTACAATGGCATACTGTAACTACATGGTTCCAGATTATGCGGCATGAAGATTATGGTAAACAGCAGTGTGGTGCTCGAGCATTTTGGGGGTGCGTGGCCGCTGCTGGCACGGTGTCGTTGACACCGCAGATGGGCTGCGCAGCCGCAGGCTGAGACAGGGTTGAGCGCAGTGTGCATAGTACATTTGTGGTGCTACTAAATGTGTACATGACCTACTTCGTAGCATACATGAAATAGTACACTCGAGCTACGCACATAGTTGTCCCCTCCACAAAGCAGAGCCCGAGTGTTTGAACTCCAACCACAGTGCACTCGCAATTTAGTGCGGGGTAGTGTCACCCCTCTAGCACCCCGCCCTAAAGCAAGACCCGCACTAAATCAAATAGGGCGATGTTTATCGCTTATATAGAATCATGTGGTCAGTGACGGGTCTCTGGACCCCGCACTAAACCGCATACCGCAATAAATCAAAGTGAACTAAATTGCGAGTGCGCTGTACTCTGTTGAAGTATGGTCAACTTCAGTATGATAGACGGTACCTGGGCCTTTGCAGGGTCTTGCACGCGCCAGGGGTGGTCCCACAGCCCTTCCACAAAGTAGATCTCCCCTCCATCCTTGGACTGCCGGAACCTTTTTTTTTTTCACAGGCGCGAGGGGCGCATAGCGGACCAAGCAGGCAGCACGTTGCTTCGTCAGGAGGGGTGGGTCGGTATAACATACTTCTGAAGTATGTTAAAGTGGTACTGTATACTTCTCGAAGTACATAATACAGCGTGTTTTCTATGCCGCCCAAAACGGTATACGGCGAGTGTGTGGTGTAGTGTCAAGTGGTGTGTACATGAACATGTTTGTGTACGTGTTTGTTCAACGCTGCACATGTACGTGCGTACATCAGAAGCACTGGTGAAGCATAGAAGTACAGGTACGTTGTACGCTGCCTAATGCAAGTTCTACACGCCGTGACCGATTGCTATCTGCCAGTACCTTATGAAGCATCAACGAAGTGCTTCAGAAGTATGTGCACACACGCACTGTACACCTCAGTATGTATGCACACTGTTATTGTACCGGCACAGTATATGGAGGTAATATTGTGCCAACAGATATGGAAGTGCCAATCCATGGCATGCGCTGTCGACAGCTGGCACTGTGCATGCATTCTTGGTGTACGCCTGAATCACGTGTTACTTCAGAAGTAGTTTTGTGCTCGACGCACTTGAAGTTGGCACCTGCCGCTCTGCTCAGCAAATGGAGCCCTTGCCAGCTGCTTGCGGAGCCACCAAGCGCGCGGCAAGGCTCTTGGTACCGCACAATGTGAGGAAACATACTTCCGAAGTACTTCAGAAGTATGTATTACCCAACTACTTCTAGCCGTGTATTATCATTACATAATGGTAAAACATGGCCACATAAGAAGTATGCAGACTAGTGATGGGTGACAGCGTATATGCCTTTGCAGAGTATATGCCGTATAACGGATGTAAATATGGCGTATAACGTATGCCAGTGAACGTATATACAAAAGTAAATACAATGTATGTGAGTTTTTCGGCGTAGAAATACCATTTTTTGGTACAGCACATATATGATGTGTAAAATATGCTGTACGCCATGACCCGTCACTTATAGCGTATCATGGCATACTTTTGTATATGGCATGCATGTGGCCCCGTGCACTAGCTGCTTCATAGGTGGCATTAACAATGGTATTTGGAGTATACTACAGTAATAATAGGTTGAATGCACCACTCTAACACATGTGATACTTTGAAGTGTGAATGCACAACGTACTTGCACTTAAACTCTGCTTGGGGCGCGGAAAGCCCTGACACATGGCAGCGCAACTGGTCAAGCATGCTGTCCCCTGTCGTGGATTACAGTCCCATGTCTCAGGGGACCAGCCACGGTACTAGAAGTAGTATGTACACAACAAAAATTACGATTTTAGTAAGCCGCATCTCTGAACTACTACCAGCAGTACATGAACAGCATTGACTACATGTGCCACCCCGATACATTCTACACGAGCACACCATTGCCAAGAAGTGTGTACTGAAAAGTATGCAAAACTAGTTGCGATATTGGTAGGCCGTACCTCTCAAAGTTCTCCGCCTGCGCTGAGCAGCGCCCGAGCCAGTCAAACTCCTTGTCGTCATACACATAGAAGGGTACGGGTGCGCTCAGGTCCACACCTGTCAGGTTCATGCGTGGACGCGGCGCCCTCACAGGCTGCTGCAGCTGGTTGTGCAGCTGCCTGCTGTGCTCAGCAAAACCCCGCTGCTCACTGTGCCCAGCAAGACCCAGCTGCTCGCTGTGCTCAGCAAGACCCAGCTGCTCGCTGTGCTCAGCAAGACCCAGCCGCTCACTGTGCTCAGCAAGACCCAGCTGCTCGCTGTGCTCAGCAAGACCCAGCTGCCTGCTGTGCTCAGCATAATCCAGGCGCCTGCTGTGTCCAGCAAGACAGCCCAGGGAGGGGCATGCAGCAGATTTGGAGATTTGGTCAACAACATCGCGGGGAGAGGCAAGCTCCTGAAGTTGTGTAATGCAGGTTTTGTGCATGACATGCGGCAAAGTGGATCGATCATGGTGTTTCGGTGAACCAGACTGCGGTGTGTGTGGGGGGGGAGCTCTCAGAGCATCAAAATGCATGTGTGCTGCCATGTGGGCAGCATGCCGGCAGTAGCAGACCTATGGAACTACACTGGTTGTTGGGCCATGACCACCTTGTGCTCCCACTGCCCCACACTTGCATCAGCACCTTGTGCCCGCGGCTTCAGCTGGGCACTCACGGGTGGGGTGCGACTCTCCGCACTACGGACACTATTCCACACACCTAGTGCTTTGCAACGGCAACCGCGCGGGCAGCTCACGCTCAGACACAGTGATGATAGTAACAGTAATGAGACTCTCTGTTTGCACACCAGCACCGCCGCCCATCTGACCGTGGGGTGTCACCGTGCCTGCAGGCTGGCCTGCCATCCACTTCTGGTGCTCATACAGTGTGTTCAACAATTTGAGTTGTTGAAGTACAACATTCACTGTGATGTACGTCGTGCTTGCGAGTTTGAAAATGATGTGAGGGACTGGCATCCACAGTTCTGCTCATACCACGTGTGCAGCACTTAAAGTTGAGTTACAAACTTCAGGACTTCGAGGTTTGAGGAGCACCAAGGTGGGTACTGCACATGGTGGCAGGGACGAGCGTGAGCCCTACATGGTGCACATTGTCTGTACTTTTGTGCCTGACAGCGGCACTTGGTTCAACCATGGCTGGTCCAGAAGTCATTGCGGCTGAGGGCCAAGCAGCTATGGCGCGTCATTGGGCGTGTGCACATGCGCGCAACATAGTTTGTCTCAAATGAAATTGGTTGCTCGTCCCATGGCCAAGAGTTGTTTATCGCGAACACTTGTTGTAACTCTGAAGTGCGCTACGGGTACTGTACACCATGCACCGCTCTCGATTGTCGTGAGCATTTCTCCCGAAACCGTATCTTGTGGCGCTTCCCAGCGGCGTGCCTGAGCTGGCTGCGCAGTGACATGTACGTACTATTGGCATACAAATACACACGCAAAAAGCGTAACCATTGATTACTATCAAGCGCAGCAGCAGCAGCAGCCGCTGCAGCGCTCAGCAGCAGGAGCACCGCACAAGCCCAGAGTGGAGCTCCGGAGACAGTCACTTGGCTACCGTTGCCGTCGCTGCTGCAGATGTAAGCGTGGCTGCAAGCAAGGAAGGAGCTGTCTCTCACCTGTTCCGCATCTTGGTTGTTTGTAGCCGGCCCGGAGAGGCTGAGGTGAGAATCCAGGGGAGCTGCACAGCCAGCAGCGTGAACTGCTTATTTTTGAGGCCCTCTCTCACCCAGTGGTTGTGTGTACCCCCCGAGCAACGCCGCGTTGCATGCCCTCTAGTACCACACGTGCGCCGCCTTCGCCGCCACCAGCGGCCTACTACTAGTAGTAGTGCTGCATAGCACCTCGCACACTCTATCTGTGTTGCTGTGGTCAGCCTGCGACACCCTGCAGGAACGGTTGGACTAGTGGCCAATAAGATGCGCCCACGTGGCGGCTTCACGCTTGCTGTATGGTTTGCGCGGGCCCGTTGATGTGCACGTGTGCAAGAGCGCTCCTATCAGCCGATTTTCAGTGTGGAGCATCAGCTGTGAACACTGAGGCGCCTTAAACACGACACAGGCAAGAGTTGCACTGGCACCTTGCAGAAATGGTCGGCATCGCCACTGGAGCCATGCCACCACAATATACGGCAATAAATGGTAATGGTTTGCATGGCCTGGGCTTTGGGCACCGTCACACTGGCAAGGGCGAAGTTGAAAAAAACAGAGTAAAGCTGCGCCTTATGCACCCAAAACATAATGGCAACAGCCGCACCGCTGGCACAACATGGGCTTGGCAGCGCTGACTGCAGCCCGCTGCCCAAGGTGTGCCGGTGGCACTGTGACAGGAACGCGCTCGCGGACTTCGCAGGCCACATGCTCAGCAGCAGGGAGGTGTACGAAGGCAACGGCATGCCGCGGCACGTAGCGCAAACGCAATCCCCGCACAGGCACACAATGGCAGGACGCTCACACTCAGCAAAAAAAATGTGTGACTACACAGTGTCGTGTTGTTCAGCCAAAAGTCTGTCGGCAGCCGATGCGTGCCTGAAGTATGTATATATAGCTCCAGATACACAGGGTCATGTGCGCACCAGTGTGAAGCACAAAAAAACAAAACGAAGTCCAGCGCCGCCGACTGGAGGTCCAGGCACCGCCCCCCCGCCAACACAACACCAACGAGAACGTGTGCGTCAACCACACATGGCAGCAGGACAGCACATCATAACCATACTTTCGGCCAAGGCAAAAGCTGGCAGCCTCCCCTGGAGGGTGAAATTCCCTCTGCCTGGGGGGTGTCAGCGCACCCGCAAAACCCACCACAGCGGGGCAGAGCGCGCCTGAAACTGTGCTCCGCAGAGTGGCACACACACCTTTCCCACGCCGCACACGCCACATCATACCCCTCTCAGGTACACAAGTACTACAGTGGTAGCTCTCGGTTGCGGTGCCTGGTGCACTGTGCGACACTGCGTGCAGGCAGCGAAAATAACCCCGCCCCATGATTGCCACTACCCCATCAAGGCACGTCACGCACCGGCGTGTGCCGCTTGCCCCTCGCGAGCAATGCCACGCCCGCGTCCCCATCCTCAGCCGCGGTGGCGGCAGCGGTGGTGACTTGGTGGTGCTGCTGTTTGGACGCCGCTGGCCTGGCGCCGCAGCCGCCGCAGCAGCACCGCCGGTAACGCCTCGCGACCAGGGCCACGAGAGCAAGCGCGGCCGCTGCGGACGCGGCGGAGATGGCGCGCGACTGCAGCACCAGCTGCCACTCCGCCGCGGCGACGGCCGCCATGGCGGCGCGCCGCGGCACGACGCACCTGAGGGAACGGTCCGTATTGTTGAAGTTGTGTGCGTCAGTCCAGAGGGCCATGCGCGTGCCGGTACAAAACACAGCTACGTAGTGGTAGGAATAGACGCCTAGTAAGGCGGGTAGGTCAAACAGCGCGATGCGCGAGGACGGCGGCCTGTTGATGACCACATGGTTGCAAATACCAATGATATACTTCAAGTACACCCAGGGTTGCCGCCCTCTGATTCTAAGCTGAGCTTTTGCGAAGTGGTACAGGGCACCAGCATTTCCGCAAGTTGACTGACAGCGCCGCACCTGTGTGGTAGGCGTCCAACAGCGTGTTGGAGATGACGCGCGAGTTACGGACCACATGATTGCTGTACCATAAACAGAGAGATATAAAGCATATACTTCTATGACTACGAAGTATGTACACAAATCGCGGCTTGATACAATGTGGTAACGCGGGGTGCGGGGGGGGCACACACTACCCTGCAATGGATCGCGCGTGCGCGGTAAGTTGGCGACGCCGCACCTGTGGTTGGCGTCGGACAGCGTGTTGGAGATGACGCGCGAGTCCAAAGGCCTGTTACTGACCACATGGTTACTGTAATAACGATATACTTCAGTAGTACGACCAGGGTTGCAGCCCTCTGGGTGTGAGCTGAGCTTTCTCATAGTGGTACAGCGCACCACCTCCGCAAGTTGACTGAACAGCACGGCACCTGTGGTAGGCGTCGAACAGCGTGTTGAACCTGACGCGCGAGTCCAGACCACATGATAGCTGTAATACTTTGAAGTATGATGAAAGAGATGTACTGTACGGTATATACTACTTCTTGAAGTACAAAGTACTTACGAAATACGCACTTGTAGTACACAAATCGCGGCGTCATTCAATGCGGGTATCACGGGGTGCGCGGGGCCTCGCACTACCCCGCAATGAATCGCAAGTGCACTGCAAGGTGACAACGCCGCACCGGTGGTAGGCGTCGAACAGCGTGTTGGAGATGACGCGCGAGTCGAAATGCCTGTACTGACCAAATGATTGCTATACCAATTATAAACTTCAGTATTTCCACCACGGTTGCCGCCCTCTGGTTTCAAGGTGAGTTTTGCATAGTGATACAGGGCAACACCGTTTCCGCAAGTTGACTGGCAGCGCCGCACCTGTGGTACGCATCGAACAGCGTGTTGGAGATGACGCGCGAGTCCAAAGGGTGCCATTGACCACATGATTGCTATAAAATGATATGAGAAGTGTTTCACAGTAGTGCCACAGTTCACTGACAGCGCCACACCTGTGGTAGGCGTCAAACAGCGTGTTGGAAATGACGCGCGAGTCCGGGACCTCCCACAGGACGTCCGCCGCGTGCTCGCGCAGCAGCTCGCGCTTTCGCTGCACCTCCTCCTCGGGCGCATTCATGATGGCCAGAAGGTTCTCCGTGGTGAGGTTGGCCTTGGGGATGTGGTACGTCATTTCCCACCAGGGAACCTGGTGTAGCGGGCGCATGCGGCGGCGGCGGTGGTAGAAGCAGCAGCAGCAGCAGGTGGCGGTAGCAGCAGCGGCGGCAGCAGCAGCGGCAGCAGTGGCAGCAGCAAGGCTGTATACTTTCAGTACATACAAAGTATACTAGAAGTATGTACAAATGTACCGGTACGTATTACTTGAAGTATACTTGCTCCATTTCACACTATTTGGGCTCGATGCCTAAACCGTTAATAACAACCGACGATCAACTCGGTCGCCTATGGTACCCTAATATCTATCGAAAGCCCTTGAACAGGGCTTTCTGCTGGTCTAATCAGTTTTAAACAACACCCTGCTGGGCAAAAGTTACCTTCATTTCAGCTCCAGCTTTGCTGAAAACCCTGAGGGAAATGAGCGACTTTTCGGTAAAAACGCCGAGAGGTCGTTTTGGCTGGCGGGCGCCGGAGGCCATCAGGCGCGGTGGCGCCAGCTTAGGCATCGTAGCCAACGACCTCTAGGGCACTCTCATACGCAGTGGCGGCGTCAACACGTTGTGTATGGGGCTCAATCGCTAGTGCCGTCAGGTGCATCCCTGCGCCGCCATGTCTGGGCCCAGCAGCAGCACAGCCAGTTGCTGCAAGGCCTACTGGCGGCGCTGTGCGGCTTCCCGTGGCGGGCTAGTGGGCTCAACACCTACAGCACACAGCAGGGCTGGCGTACACCTCGCGCGGGCACCACCGGTCCACCGGTTGGGTCCGCTGGCGAAGGCCTGCACGGTGTTGGTGCAGGCTGCTGCTGCTCAGCACCCGACAGCAGCAGTTGCGCGGGGGCTGGAAGGGCCGGCACGTGCGCCCGCGGCGGTGTGGGCGTGTGCAGCCTCGAGAGCCGCATGTTGGTGATGCTGGCAAGGCGTCGTATAGCGCGTGAGTGCGTAGTTATCGTGTGGTGTCTCCGTTATCGCCCCTGATGTGGCGTCGCTGCTCCTTTGAGAGTAGCATGCTGCAGCTCTGAACTGGCTTGAATTTACCCTCGCCAAACAGCTAAACCTAGCACCATGGCCATGCTGCGAGACTGAACCAAGTATCCGATCCGCCTCATTCGGGGGTGCTCTGCATTTTTCGCACAGTGACTTGTGCATTCTGCGTCCATCTATGCCATGTAATCACTGGTTCAAAAGTCGAGCCCATAAAGTGTGAAATGGGGCAAGTATGCACAAACACATGCAGCACATGCATATCATGCACATGCCACCACATCTACACATGTGCGCTCACCCTGCAGTCAGTGGGCTGCCCGATGGCCCATATGTGGTCGCCTACGATGATGGGCACGCACCCCATGCGCACCGCCTCGTGCAGTGTGTAAATGTAAAACATGTACCTGTACTTGCTGTATATGTATAAAAGTGCATAGTACACCACTTGAACACGCTACTAAATCACATGCACACGCGAAAAACGGTAGCTCACCCTGAAGTCGGCGGGCTGCCCGATGGCCCATATATGGTCGCCTATGATTATGGGCACGCACCCCATGCGCACCGCCTCGTGCAACCTGCTCGTCCGCTCGTTGTCCCCCTCAATGCTCAGACACAGCCGCGAACTCGCCAGCTCCCGTGCAAACGCGTCCCGTGCGGCCGACGCGGTGCACAGCACACATGGACCCCCCTCCCCCTCCCCGTCCCCCTCCCCCTCTCCGCCCTCCCCCTGGGCGGGAGGGGCAGGGGGGTCGTCACTCAAGCACGCAGCCATGGGGTCGTCTGCGCATGCGCGCTCGTACACGCTCGCCTTAGGGATGGAGCTGCTGGCGTAGATGACGCCTGCGCGTAGGGGTGCACACGTCCGTACGTTGGCACAGTGCGGGGATGCGCAACTCTGTGCGTTGGCACAGTGCGGGATGCGCAACTCGGTGCATTGGCACAGTGTGGTGGTGCGCAACTCGGCACACTGGTGCACACGTCCGTACAGTGGCACAGTGTGGGGATGCGCAACTCGGTGCGTTGGCACAGTGTGGGGATGCACACGTCCGCACATTGGCACAGTGTGGGGATGCATGGGGAGGCACACCTCCGTACAGTGGCACAGTGTGGGGTTGCGCAACTCCGTTTGTTGGCTGAGTGCTTGACATACAGTGAAAGGCTGAGTTGCCGACTGCATCGGTGCTGCGATAAGGTGCGGACAGCGCAGAAATACCCAACTCTGACCATACAGGCCATACAGTGTAGAGATGCACAACTCTGTACATTGGCACAAAGTCCAACACAATAGAAGGCTGCGTTGCCGACTCCAATAAGTGCAAACACTGCAGGAGCAACACATAACACCCATATACTTCAAAAGTATGCCATACGACCAGGACCTGTTGGTAGTAATAGTTTGTCACCAACAAGCATTTCTTACGGTGTTCTTCGAAGCATATACACACGGTGTAAATCATAGCGTACAAACGCCGTACATCGCCTGAAAATACCACTAGACCAGTAGTGCATACACATATGAGAAGTATACAAAATGCTTCTGTGCAATGCTACCTACGTGGGAGGGCAGCGCAAGTATAGATGGCGCACATGCGCTGTATATCGTCCGCAAAAAAGCACAACTAACAGCACTAGTACCCAGTAGTACTGTCTATGAATTTGCAATTTTGGGCGTCCAAGAGCCCATGCCATGCATGCCAGCACACCCGTGCCCACGGCACATGTGCGGCAGCGTATACACACCAACTCACAACTTTGATGAACAGCCAAGAGCAACAAGTGCTGCTGGCAGGCAGGCCCGAGCAGCCGGCAGCTAGCCGTAATTGAAGTATGCATGCTAGTGTAATATGCTCTTGTGCAGCACTGTGTGGGAGCGCAGCGCGTGTGTATATATATATAGCGCACATGCGCCATAAATCATCCGCAATCACCTCAAAGCACAAGTACTTGTAGTACTTGAAATACCTGCTACTACGTAGTACTTCGGTACGTTTTCGTGCAGCCCTACCTGCGTGGGAGCGCAGCGCGTGTACACATGCGCCATAAGTCATGCGCAAACACGTCAAAGCACAAGTACTAGTACTACTTGAACTACCTGTTAATTTGGTACCATTAGTCCCATAAGTATCTGGTCAAAATTTTTCAGCACGTGAGAGCGACCGCAAGCAAAATCTGTGACTGATG
>JAULBY010055238.1:0-11204 GCA_032358315.1 Ophiocytium majus
GGCGGCAGCGGCGGGCACGGCGGCGGCGTGTGCAGCAGCATCGGGTGCGGCGGTGGTGGCGGACACGGCGGGCAGCGCGGCGGCGGGTGCAACGCTGCGAAATTTAGGCCCCATCAGCACGCTGAAGGCCGTGACAAGCGCGTCCACCTGCTCCGGAGGCATGTCCCGCGTGACCGCAGTGATGTACTCGCGCGCGCTGGCCTCCTGCGCCGGGCCCACCGCAGTTTGCGCTGCGTGCTCAGCAGCCGCAGCCAGCGCCGACCCAGAAAAAGGGCTCTAGCTCGCCACGGGGAAGCGGCGGCTGCGCACGTGTGCTGGGGGGAGGAGGGGGCTTCCGCAGGCTGGGCGGCGACCGCGCCCCCGAACTTGAAAGTTAAAGTTGAAGTTAGGGACGGCACAGGGGAGGGTCTTCTTGCTGCGGCGGCGCTGCACTGGCTGAAACCCCGCCTCCTCCCCCATGTGCAGGTGCACAGGAGCTTGGGGACTGGTGATGACGGCGGAGGGGGCGGTGACGCGGATGCGGGGCTTGGAGCGCCGCGCGTTGCGGAGGAGCTGGCGTCCACGCCTCCGCCGGCGCGCTGCTGAGCACCAGTCTCCAGAGCTGCCGCGGCGACACCCTTGACGGGGCGCCCAGGCGCAGCGCGAGACGCGGTGGCAGCAGGCGTGTGGTGGGTGTCGGCGGCAGCTGAAGGCTTGGGGGCTTCGGCAAAAAAGTCGGCACCGGCGCGCGCGCGCCGCGCGCCATCGTGGTCCTCGGCAGCAGGTCCGGCGTGGGGGCGTCGTCGAAGGCGTAGGCGTTGATGAGGGGGGCGTGTGCACGCTGGTAGGGGAAGCTGCCCCCCCCCCCCTCCGGCGACGGCCACACGCGGTCTTGGTACACCATCTGAGCCACTGGCACGGGCACGTGGGACTCAGGAGAAGCGAAGGTGGCCGTGGGCGGCTCGATGTGCTCCACCGTCTCGCGGCTCCCGTCGAGGTGGCGGGAGGCGCGGTGGCACAGCCGCTCCATGGAGTTCTGGCGGTCGACCAGGTTGCCCCCCTGCTCCACGAGCATGCGCGCCGTAACTTTCTTCCCCTCGCGGTTCTCGTGCCGCACGATCTCCAAAGTCTCGGAGTGCGCCGCGGCCGCCTCCACCGCGACGGTGATGGTGAGCAGGGATTGCTTCAGGTCGTCCGCGACCCGCTGCAGCTCCCCGCCGGCGGTGTTGTTCTTTTGAAGCTCCGCCAGGGATGCGACCACCACCTTGCGCACCGTGCCCTTGTCGGCAGAGCGCCCCACCTCCCGCAGGGCGACCTCGTGGCGGGCCAAGGCGTCCTCCATAGCCTCCGTGCGGCGCTCGGCGACGTCCTCCGCCTGCCTCGCCCTAGTCTCAGCCGCTGAGACACGGGCCTCGCCCTGCCGGCTGGCCTCCTCAAAGCGCCGAACGCGAACACGAGCACGCTCTGCGTCGGCGGAGCGCGCCTCAACCTCGGTGGCGAATGCGCGCTGAGCGTCAGCCACGTCGGCCGCCAGCTGCTCAGCAGTCGCGTACTGCACGGACAGCTCCTGGTGGGTGCTCACGTACGCCTCCAGGAATACAGTATACCACTGGGCAGACCGGCCCGCCGTAGGATATACCGCCGGCTGGAGTCCCTACCTCATCCTGGCGTGGACCTCATGTGCACCCTGCCTGGCACGCGCAGTCGGCGAGCGGCACAACCAGTCAAGAGCAGCTGTACTGCCAGCTTGCAAGTCCGGCATGCAATGGCCTGGGCGTGGCACAGTACCATGGTTGGACACAACACATAGCACATGTGTCACAGTTTTTTTGGTTGGTGTGGCCACGATGTCATGTATGGTGGGCGTGCAGGCCGCATGACAACAGCACGCGCACACGGACATTGTTGACACGTCGTACGCACGCCTCTACAGCTATATTTCTTTCGAGCTCGTCTGCGCACTAAAATGTCCTGAGCGCAGTTACCACTGTGTCGCAAACATTTCACATCGTGGCAGCAGCAGGTGGCTGCTGTGCTTCTTGACAGCCCCGTCGACCATTGTGGGTTACATGTCCAAGGGCTCACACTCTCATTTGGCAGTGTCACAAAAATGATCCAAAGTTGCGCGAATAGATGTATCACTGAAAGCATGTGCAATGGCGCCGGGCGGGCAGCCGCCACTACTAGTACCAGTGAAAGTAGACAGCTGCAGAGACGGTTGTGACTCGCGTTGAGTGCGTAAAGCGGGCACAAAGTGTGAGTCAGATAGAGGATACTTCAGAACTGCTACGTAGTACAAGATGATAAATATAGAGGCCATACCCTTTTACACAAAGTAAGGTAGCTGGTGCCAGGAGCCTGCAGTCAGTGGTTTGCAATTCGCCTACACGGAGTGATACAAATCACTGTGACACCAGGTCTTGCCACGCTGGGGACAAGGATCATGCAAAGCTAGTGTGCACCAGCAACATGTTACATGTATTAAGAGGAGACCTAGAGCTGATCGCTCCTAGATTGGGTTTCACAAATATACCTTAGAAGTATCACTCTATCACCCCTTGCATGGGTTCGCAGCCCGGTGGTGCAGCCCTACCGGCAGGGAGACCTACTAGTAGAGAGCTCATTGCTCGTACACTGCACAACAAAGGGTAAGGGCACGTGCATGGCAAGCTCAGGCAAGAACGCACGCAACCACGCCATCGCAGCAGCAGCAGCGGTCACACACACACGCCGCACCATTGTCTATCACTGACGTTAAGTGCGCATGCGCCCCCCAAAACATGCTGGGAGCTGGGCAACAGTCCCTGCCACTACTGCCGCGCGCAAAACTCCTCAATAGTCTCTCGCAGCGCGCGCACATCATACTCCCCCGTGAACACGCACCCCCCGAGCGGCCCCTTGAGCAGTATGAGCCGCAGCTGCCCCTCCGACACCTTCTTGTCCAGCGCCATGGCGGACTCAAACTTGTCGGGCGTCATGCCGCCGCCGCGCGGCAGCTCGATGGGCAGGTTCGCGGCCGCGAGCAGCGCGACCGCACGCCGCGCGAGCGCCTCGTCCACCCACCCCAGCTTGGCGGACATGACCGCGGCCATGTGCGTGCCGATGGACACCGCCTCGCCGTGCAGCAGCGCGCCGTACCTGCGCGGTTGGTGCCGAGTGCGGGGGTGTTTAGTGTGCAGGTGCAGGCGCAGTGGGGTGCGAATTTGGCGGCGCGGATGCTCGGGCGCTTGTGGTGTCAGCGGAGTCAAGAGTGGCAGATGGTGGCGTGCGGGGGAGGTGGTGTCTGTGCTACAGGTGTGCCTGGCGCCGGCAAGTGGGTTCATGTGCTGCAGAATGATATAATGAATTGTGAACATGACAACATACATGCGGTATTTCATGTATACAGTACCAGAACATAAATTGTTTGATGCAAACATGCATATGCAACATTCTGGCTGTTCGCCCTTGTGCCCACGCAACTGTCTGCAATGTAGGGGACACAATTTTGGTGGTCAACAAGCACCATGTGCATGGCTCGGCCTGCGAGCGTCCCGCCATACTTGTGCTGCAGTGCCAAAGTAACAGGTTGTCTATGTGCATTTTCATTGCTGCCTCACGTTTTGTGGTGCTCAAGGCACACTGCCCAGGCGTCAATGCCAAGTGGATGTTGCATGGCCAGCAGTAGATGCTACCTGGCCACTAGCAGGCACATTTCCAGTGCACAGGCGTTGGCAGCGTTGATTTGGTACACACTCATTCCCGCAGATTATCATGCAACCACAGGGCTACCACCGCCAGAGAAGTGTCAAATACATACGATTATTAACCAGCAGGTGCTATGGCACAGTGCTGCAGACAGATTTGTTTACAGAAAAAAACACCAGGCAGCTGCGAAAGCTGATACTTGGCCATACGGTGGTCCGCATCTTGCAAAGTGTCAAAGAGTTAATACACCAATTTGGGCGTAATAACAGTGGTCTGTGGGTGACAACAGCTCCTACAGGCAACAACCGTCTAATAAAACTAAATAGTCGCCCGTTCACTTTTGTTGAACCCAAACCACAAGGGGGGTTTAGGTACTTCGGGAGCCACCCAAATAGATTTGAAGTAACTTACCCTAGCCTTTTACAAAGCCGGCAGCGCAAAACAATGAGACGGTTTAGTTAATTTTGCAACCACCAAAAGGATTACCAAAAGCAAGTGATCTTGGTAAATACTTTGGCACTATAAGAGCCGCCGATACACGATTGCACCACTCTTGCAAGCTGTGGCGTACACACTTTGGAGCAAATATGTAGGGCCAAATGGTGGCAGTGCCGCGACCCGCGGCGCTCACCCGAGCCCTGTCTCGATGGCGTGCCCAAAGGTGTGCCCAAGGTTGAGGGTCGCGCGCAGCCCCGCCTCCTTCTCATCCGCCGCAACCACCGCCGCCTTGTTCTCGCACGAGCGCCGCACCGCCTCCGACAGCGCCTCCGGGTCCCGCGCCAGCAGCGCGCGCATGTGCTTCTCCTGCCACTCGAAAAATGCCGTGTCACGGATGAGACCGTACTTTATGACCTCCGCCACGCCGCTCACGAGCTCGCGGTCGGGCAGGGTGCCCAGGGTCGCCATGTCCGCAACGACCGCCTGGGGCTGGTAGAAGGCGCCGATCATGTTCTTGCCGAGGGGGTGGTTGACGGCGGTTTTGCCGCCGACGGCGGAGTCCACCATGGCCATGAGGGTGGTGGGAACCTGCACGAACTTGACGCCGCGCTGGTAGATGGCGGCCGCGAAGCCCACCATGTCGCCGATGACGCCGCCCCCCAGGGCCACGAAGGTGCAGGTGCGGTCCATCCTGTGCACGAGCGCTGCCTCCATGATGCGCATCAAAATTTCCATGGTCTTGTACTCCTCGCCATCGGGCAGCACCACGGTTTCGACCGCGATCCCCCCCTCCTTCAGCACCGCCACCGTCTGGTCCAGGTACAGGGGGCCCACCCGGTCGTTGGTGATCACCAGGGCCCGCTTGCTGGTCACGTACTTGCGCAGCAGGTCACCCTCACGAAGGATGCCGTCGCCAATGTAAATGGGGTAGGTGCGGCTGCCCAGGTCAACCTCTACCGTGGAGTGCAGGGTGCTGGGGGGGGAAGCCACCATGGCCACCGTCCCCCGCTGCTGCTGGTGCTGCTGCCGTCGCCGCCCTGCTGCTCCAGAAGTTGCTGCTGGGCCCGTGGCCACGAAGGCTGTTGCGCAGGACAAACAGCAAGCCACTGCCACGCCCAGCAGTACCTTATGGACCAGAGCCATCATGGTGACCACGGCTTGGTTATGGTGATGCTGCTACCGACACCAGCCACTCGCCTGGCAGCGCCGCCCTCACCGCCACACTCAGGTTTGTGAACGCATGCGCAAGTTGCCCTTCGCAAACACTACCCGGACCAACAGTGCCGTACTGCTGAGCACTGGCTGAGGTCAGCAGCTGACCGTCAGCTGCACTCACAACTCTCAAACAAAAAACGAAAAGAGGCCTGGGCAGCACGGCGGGAACCTCTTCTGCTCTGCTCTGGATGCTGGTAGCCGTGTGTAGTACTTTGCCTGGCACGGCCTGGAAGCTGCACCGGACCAGCTTCACGACCACCCAAGTGCAATGCACAAAAATCCATCATCAAAGGTCAGTTGCGGTTGCGAACAAACAAACTGTGTGTGTGTGTTTGCAGCCACCAGGCATCCCGCCGCACGCCTCAGACAACCCGCGCACAGCTTGTCATCGAAGTTTCACATCTGCCATGCCTGTCAACGCGTTGACAGCCACCTACAGCTTTCGTCATGGCTGTCGCACTTCAATTCAAACGACTGCACCGGCGCCATGGTTGTTGACACAACAACCTGTCTGTCTGTCGGCTCTCAGGATGACGCCCAGGCCCGGCACCACCAGCAGCAGCCCAGAGTCAAGGCCGACCTAGCGTTTTACTCCCGTGCCATCGTCGAATGGAACGCCGGGGCACAGAAGAGGGAGGCAGAACGGCAGGCCCTGTTCGGCAAGGCCCCGCAGGGCGCCACAACCGCCATCAGCACGCAGCCCGTTGACGCCGCCACAGCTGCCGCCGCCGCCGGCGACCCTTGCTCCACTGCCACCAGACGTCTCTCCAGGCGCCTCAGCAACCCACCGCCGGTCCCTCCGCAGCAATCGGACTTCTGCCGCCGCTATGAGGAGGCCGTAGGGGCAGCACCTGACCCGGGAACGGTTGCTCCGTGTGCACTGGACGGGAGCCAGAGAATGCAGCTGCGTGGGGGGGCGGCGCGGCAGAGCCGGCGCGCCTCGCACGTGGCTGGGCTGGGCTGGGACGAGGAGGCGGACAGGGAGGAGGCGGCTCGGCGCGTGCGCGAGGCGTTCACAGCGGTGAGCATGGCCCCAGGCGGGCGCAGCAGCAGCAGCGGCAGCGCAGCCTACGTGTCTGTGGCGCAGCTGCCGCAGCTGTTTGCCCAGCTGGGCGACCAGTGCCCGGACGGGAAGCTGGGCGAAGCGGTGCGGCGGCTGCAGGACGCCTCGGGGCGTGTGCCACGGCAGGCGTTTACGGAGTGGTACGTGGGGTGGACATTCGGTGAAGGCAGCGCTGCTGACAGCAGTGTCGGCGGCGCTGGCATCACAGAGGCGGCACGGTCGGCCACAGCAGCAACTGCTGGCTCTGGGGGTGTCAGCGGGAAAGATGCCAGCGGTGCGGCAGCTGGTGGTGGCTTTATTGCGCCGGCAGGGTTCAGTTTTGGTGGGCCACCAGTTCCAGCACCTGCGTTCGGGTTGCCCCCCACTGGCTCCATAGGCCCGTCTGGCTTCATGTTTGGTCCTACGCCACCAGCAACGGCTTCCAGCGGTGAGTACCTCTGTGTGCTCAGCAGACATCACTACCTGGAACTGCACTGCGGCACCTCCACTTGCTTGTGCAACCCCTGTCCAGCTCGGTGTTCCACTGCGTTGAGCGCTCACTGTGCTGCTCGCATGTGGTGTTCATGACTTCTGTTAGTCATGCCATGCCACACGCCATCAGCTGTATGCTTGCCATACAGTATTTTTTGACAATGTTCGCTTTTGTTGGCCATGCACGCGTGTACGCAGAGCTGCCAGCTGCCACCGGCGGCACAACCGGTGCCACAGGATCACTGCCAGCCACCTCCGCATTCCCACCGCTCCGCGGCTTTGGGCTCCCGAAGGTGCCTACGGGCGCAGCGCCAGTGGCGGGCAGCGCTTCTGCTTCATTTGCGAACAGCGCCTTGCCTTTTGGCAACAGTGCTCTTGTTACCACGAGCCAGCGTGCTGGCGTCGGCGCACCAGCACCACCGCCTGCAGCCGTCGCGGTGGCAAGTGGCGGCAGCGATGCGGGCGCGTCTGCATTTCCCGTGTATGACAGCGGCAGCAGCGAGCGCAGTGACGACCAGGAGGAGGAGCGGCACAGGGTGGCACGCGCTTTTGCGGAGGTCGGCGGAAGAGGCGCCACCAGCATTGCCCCATCTCAGTTCCGGGCGGTGTTTGAGGCGCTGGGCGCAGTGTACAACGAGGCGACGCACGTCCAGACTCTGCGGCGGCTGCAGGGCGCGGGCGGGCGCGTGTCGCTGGACGCCTTTAGCGACTGGTACGTGGACTATGTGTCGGGGCACCACGACGACAACATCAGCGACATCACTGAGCCCTCGGCTATCCGCGGCGGTGGCGCTGGCGGTGCCACCACACAGGGCTTCGGCGACAAGTTCAAGGCGCGGGAGGGGGAGTGGAAGTGCGATGCGTGCATGGTGCGCAACCCCGGCGAGAGGCAGAAGTGCCTGGCTTGCGAGACGGTGCGCCCTGGGGCGGAGGCGGCAGCAGCCGTCGCAGGCGCACGTGGCGCTGGGGCAGCGGCGACTGGCGGTTTATTTGGGCCTGGCGGTGTCACGTTCACCTTTCCGGTGGGCTCCGGCGGCGCCGTGGGCCTGTTTGGCACCACCACGCTGGCCTCAGCACCTGGTGAGTTACCACAAATGCATACATGTATACTCTGTACTATAATGAAGCAGAAGAGGTACATACTTTTGCAGTACTTCAGAAGCATGACGTCACAACAACAGTATGTGCAGTTCTGCATACTACGCTAGTACCACACACCTCTGAACTTGTTCTAGTTGCAAGTATCATGTGGGGTGCCTGCTTCTGTGTGTATGGCCATAACATTTTCGCTGACCACGACAATGTTGCCATGCGCCTGCTCAAATACAAGTGTTTTTACAACATCGGCTGGAATTGTTTGGCTGTAATGGCGCTTCCAGCAGCAGCAGGCTTGGATTTGCATTGTTGGCGAGGCCCGCAGGAACTCTGCCTTGGTTTGAAGATGTATTGAGTACACCACCAACCATGAGATGGGCGGCTGCCTGTTGGGGTTTTCATGTTTTGTGTACATTGCCTGGGGTCCGTCTGCTTTGTGCAAACATTCCTCAATACCGCAAGTTTAGCATGTGTACGACACCCTTTGTTTTGTTTTCAGTGGACCACATGGCACTGTGTGCAGCTAGCCTAGGCAGCATCAGGACTGGCATTTTTTGGCAGCTGGTTTGTTGTGCCATGTGCATGCCACCAAGCAACCAGCACGCTCAAAGCCCTGTGGGAGCGCGGTTGTTGCGGCCAGCATCTGGCAGCTGGACGCGTTCTATGCGGGCACTGAATGCAGCACCTAGCAGCAGTCATTGATGGTGCACTTGGGTGTACGCACTTGAAGTTTTTGTACCAGTCACAGAGACATGACTTGAAGTTGGACATGGGCGTTTACCGCCGAGCAAAGGCGTGCACACCCAGCGACAGCCCTTCATGGCGCACTTGCGTGTGCGCACCTGAAGCTTGGCGTGACCTCTACTTACACCTACCCCTTTTGTACATCCCTGTACATGCCCTCACGCAGCAGCGGCGAACACCGCCACGGGCATGTTGTCCTTCCGCGGCGGGAGCGGTCTCTTTGGATGTCTGCCAGCCATGACAGGCGCCGCTGCTGCAGCTGCTGCCACAAACAGCACTCATGGCGCGTCACAAGTGAAGGGCGGCTTCTTTGGTGCCCCTCCAAGCGCCATCTCCACAGTTGCTGCCCCAATGCTGAGCACCACAGCGCAGCATGCGCCTGCACTGGTCGCAGATGACAGGAGCTCGGGCGCCTCATCGTGCGGTGCCGATGGCAGCCACGGTGACTACGCTCGTAACGCCAGCGGCAGTGAGTACGGTGAGGAGGACCGGGAGGAGGAGCTGGAAAATGTGCGGCGGGCGTTTGATGAGGTGGGCGGCGAAGGCTGCACCAGCATTGCAGCTTCCCAGTTTGAGGCACTGTTCCAGGTGCTGGGCACTGTGTACAATGAGGAGGAGCACACCAAGACGCTGCGGCGGCTGCGGGGTGCGGACGGGCGTGTGTCGCGGGATGCCTTCAGGGACTGGTACGTGGGCTGGGTGCTGGGCGGTGACGACGACATCAGCGACACCAGTGAGCCTGCTGCTGCTGCCAGTGGTGGCATTGGCGCTGCGGCCACACAGGGTTTTGGCGACCTGTTCAAGGCACGGGAGGGGGAGTGGAAGTGCGAAGCGTGCCTGGTGCGCAACCCCGCTGACAGGCACAAGTGCCTTTCCTGCGAGACGGTGCGCCCTGGAGCGGAGGCAGCAGCAGCCGCGGCAGGCGGAGGGGGTGGCGCTGGCGGCACTGGCAGCAGTGCAGCTGCACCTGGCGCTTCCATCGGGCCTGAAGGGTTCTCATTTGGCGCGCCGGCCGCCTCGGGTGGTGCCATCGGCCCTTCAGGTTTCACTTTCAGCGGCGCGGCATCAGGAGCGGCAGCTTTGCCACCGCCATCAGCACCTGGTGAGCTTTTACCTTGCACATGCGCCAAGTGGTACCCCTTGGCACTGGTCGCTTGTGATGCGTTTGTCATGGTGGCGTTGCAATTTGTGAACAAGTCTGTGTATTGTCTGGTTGATGTTTCCGTGTCTTGCCCGCCACTGAGTTGTCTTGGGACAGCTGTGTTGTTAGTTTGCTTTGCTCAGTGCCTGTTCTTGTCGTTGGCCGCTGGTGCAACATGCATGCACGTGCAGTCCCTCGCTTCGAAGCATGTGTGTGTGTTTGTAATGTTGTGGGAGCGTCAAGGCGGTGCAGCACCATATCACCGTTACAGTGCACTACCACCACTGCTGTTGAACATCTGGCAGCCATGCATGCATGTGTGCACCAGGGGCACCGCAGTCACCCATGTGTAGGCATGCTGGGCACGTGGCACCTCAGGCAGTGACACGGTCCGTGTCCTCTCAGCCACAGTTGATGTCTGTGTGAGTTTTTTTATGCAACTTACTTGTGGTACCGTTTAGCATAAGGGTACATGATGCTGTTGTGAGTGCTGCGCCTAGCCTACATCTGTGTTGTAGAGCTAACCCCTAATTGATCATCCGTGCCCCCGTGGGAAGAGGTGTGCGGGTGTGAGGTTGGCAAGCCCGACAATTTGTCCTTGGGGGTTGCCACTCTTGGTGGGCTGCTTCTAGACTGTACAGTACCCAGGCACCCAAGATGTGAGCCATGTTATCGACACATGGAAGTCAATAGTGTGTGCTGACCCCAGGTGCCACTCATCATACCCCCCCTGCTAGTGGAGGTACTGTGTACACTTTTGCCCGTGGCTTGTGCTAATGCTGTGCCTCTCGCTCCCGCGTGCCCTGGCCGCACATTGATGCAGCAGGTCTCGCTGCCAGTACCGCCAGCAGCTGCCAGCCTTCCGCTGCGCCAGCAGGATTCTCTGGCGGCTTCACCTTCAGCGGTGCTACAGCATCAGCTAGCCGCACTCCTGCCCCCCCTGGCACTGCGGCTGCTCCTGCACCGCCAGCACCACCAGCACCTTCTACTGCTGTGCCACCACCATCACTGCCAGCGGCGCCGTCAGCACCAGCAGCAGCTGCTGCATCGCTGCCACCAACAGCGGTTGCAGACGCTGGCAGTGCCGCCTCGGACTATGCATCAGCTGGCGGTGACGGTAGCGGCAGTGAGTATGGTGAGGAGGACCGGGAGGAGGAGCTGGTGAACGTGCGGCGGGCGTTTGATGAGGTGGGCGGCGAAGGCTCAACCAGCATTGCAGCTTCTCAGTTTGAGGCACTGTTCCAGTCGCTGGGCACTGTGTACAATGAGGAGGAGCACACCAAGACGCTGCGGCGGCTGCAGGGTGCGGATGGGCGCGTGTCGCGGCAGGCCTTCAGGGACTGGTACGTGGCCTGGGTGCTGGGCGGTGAT
>JAULBY010055249.1:0-11204 GCA_032358315.1 Ophiocytium majus
GCGCGCGCCTCGGCAGCGCCGCCATGAGGGCAGCGGCGGCGCGCGTCAGTGGCGTGCGGCCGGGCAGACACAGCAGCGGCGGCGGCGGCCGTGACGGCGGCGGCGGTGACGGCGGCGGGCAAGTCAGTGGCGGCTGCGTGGTCGGCCAAGGCGGGCCCGTTGGCGGCGGCAACAGCGGTCTATGGGGCGGATGTGGTGGTGGTGGTGGCGGTAGCGGGCGATGGGTGAGTGCGCGGGCGGCGGCTTCGAAGACCGCGTGAACGTGGTCACGTTCCATGGCAGTGGGCGCCAGGGCCTTGAGAAGGGGGAGGGGGGGAGGGGGCAGATTGCAGAGCAGTGGAGGAGCAGATGGGTGATGGCATTGCGCGGCGTAGGACAGTGAATGCACACAGCAGGTTTGAGACCGCTGCAGCAACTTTGAGGTAGACCTGCGGGGAGCGCTGGTGCATGAAGCCAAGCACATGGTACACCACGCGAGTGAGCTAGTGCGCGAGTCAGTGAATCAGCACGTGGACAAGCTTTACCAGTGAGAGAGCAAGTGACTCAGTGAATGAATCAGTGCGTACCTGGCGCTCCGCATCGCCGAGGCGTGTGTCGCAGCGCGCTGGCCATGCGCAAGCACAGCGTGCGCCCGCTGGTAGCACGCTCCTGCACGTGAAGCTCACGCGCACGCCGCGCCGCATCACCACAGGCTCTTGCCGCCCCGCTGCTGATGGGGCTGGTGGGGCCGCCGCTGCCGTCGGCGCCGCCGCTTGTGTTGCCGCCGCCGCCGCTGCTGCCGCCGCTTTTGTTGCTGGCACTGCTGCTGCTGGCACCGCCGCTGGCACTGCTGCCCCTGGCGCTGCTGCCGCTGGCGCCGCCGCCGCTGGTGCTGCTGCTGCTGGCGCTGCTGCTGCTGCTGGCACTGCTGATGCTGCTGGCGTTGTTGACTCTGGCGCGGCAGGTGGCACTTGTGGCGGCTCTAGTGGAGGCGGCAGCGGGTGTGCATGTGAGAGCGCGTCGTGGGGGTCCACAAGGTCCGTCTTGCGCGCCGCAATGCCGTGCGTCCAGGCGTACCGCGCTGGGCCCGTCCTGCGGCGCGTGGCAGACAAAGCTGCTGCTGAGCACTGCTGCTGTTGAGCAGTGCTGCTGCTGAGCGCCGCTGCTGAGGCACCGCAGGACTGCTGACGTGAAGGGTAGGCAACATGCGCAGCGCCAGAAGATGCATGTGTGGGAGGCGGTGCACGAGTGCTAGCGCGGATGGGGGCTGCGCCCCTAGCAGGAGTGATGTGCACCCCATGTGGCAGGGACTAGAGTATCTGGCGCTGCTGCTCAGCATTGCTACTGGGCATTGCTGGTGAGCCCTGCCGCTGCTGCTGAGCGTGATTGCTGACCACTGGTGGCAGTGTGCGGGGACGAGCGAGAACGGGGGCACAGTGCGCAACCGCCACCACAAACATGTGTTGTCAAACGCACAGCTAGCAGCTAGGACTCCTTGCTAGACCAGCAAGCGCTGCTCACGCCGCCACCCCCGCCCACTCACATGATTAAAAGGGACCGTGGAGGCAGCCACACCGCGACGTGCCGCTCCTCCAGGCTGCCACCACGGCAGCTGCAGCAGCCGCTGTCTCCACAGCCACCCCCTCCCCCACTGCCAACAAGCTCGCCGCCGCCGTCGCCACTCTTGCCACCCCCGCCGCAGCTGCACAGTCCTGCTCCGCCGCCGTCACCGCTGCTGCAAGCACAGGCGCCGCCTACGGCGGCACTGCGCCCACGGGCGCCACTGCCTCCGCCGCGGCTGCTGCTGCCGCCACCGCCATGGCTACCGGCGCCGCCACCGCCATGGCTGCCGGCGCCGCCACCGCCGCTGCTGCCAATGTTGCCGCCACTGCCGCCGCCGCCGCCACTGCTGCCGCTGCCGTTGTCACAGGCGCAGGTGCAGTCGCATGCTGCAACGGCGGTGGCGACGGTGGGGCGGGGCTTGGGCGGCGGCAGGCGCATGTCCATAGCGATGCCCGAGCCCAGCGAGAGCGACAGCAGGGCGGGGCCAAACGCGGAGTGCGTGTCCACATGCGGAGAGATGCCCTGGCCCGGCGCGTACACATTCACGGTGCACTGGTCGAGCGCCACTGCCGTCGGCGCGCCTTCGTCTCCCCCCTGCCCAGCTGCCGCTGCCGCTGCGGCGTGCGGGCGCGTGGCAGCGGCGGCAGGAACAGGAAGGGGCGCCGCGAGTGGCGCCTCACCAGCGCACTGTGGATGTGAACGCGCCGGGCCAGGACACCTTCTCACACACCGACACGCACTGCGCCCGTGGCACAACCCAGCTGCCGCCGCCGCTTCGTGCGTGACAGCACCACCAGTGTCAACAGTGGGGGGAGGCGCAGTTGCAAGCTGTGCGGCGGCCGCCGCGGAGGCTCGCCGCAGCAGCGCGGCCATCAGCGGCGGCACAGGCGGAGCGGATGCCACCACAGCCGCACCCCTGCTGCTGCCGCCACCATTGCCGTCACTAGTGCCCAACATGCTGTCCTTCCCAGCTCCGCCGCAGCTGCTGCCGCGGCCACTGCCGCCGCTGGCGTCATCCTGGCCACTGCTGCCTCCCCCATCGCCGTCGCCGCGCCCGTTAGTGCCGCCGCCACCGCTACTGCCGTCGACGCCATTGACCACACCGCTGGCACCACCGTCCTTGCTGCCGTTGCTGCCTCCGCCACCGTCGTCAGAGCCATCCCGAGCGGCCGAGGCGGCGACGCCAAGCGTTCGGTAGGAAAAACGCGCGCCGAAGTGGGCGACACGCCGCGCGATGGACGCGTCCCACGCGCCCGCCGCCGCCTCCGCCTCAGCCACCAGAGCGCGCTCCTCCGTGGCGCTCACAAAATTGAACAGCAACGCCAGACCGGGCACGCGCGCGGCGGCGCCGACACTCGCAACCGCACGCCCCTTGACCCCCCCGCCGCCACTACCGCCGTTGCCACGGCCGCCACAGCTGCCGCCGCTGGCAGCCACGCCACCGCCGCTGCCGCCGACGCTGCCGCCAGCCGCAGCAACGCCCCCACCCGCGCGTGCAGCGCCGCTGCCGCCGCGGCCCCGGGCGTCGGTGCCAGCGCGGCAGCACCGGCAGCAGGATGCAGCGCAGGGGCGGCCTCTGGCAGTTGCAGCAGTAGCGGTTTCGGAAGTTTCGGCGGTTTTAGCAGTGGCGGTTTCAGGGGTTTCACAGCGCAGCTCGGCGTGCTGCACGTACGGCGCGCGGCCGCCGAGGGCAGACGCCTGTACGCCGTGCAGTGCGGCGCGGGCGGCGCGCGCCTGCTGCGGCGTCGCAAAGGACGCAAAACAGAAGGTCTGGGCGGGGGGGGGAAGGGGGGGGAGGGGGGACAGGGACGTGGAGGTGAGGGCCGGGGGGGAAGGGCCGACAGTGCAGCAAGGGGGCAGCAGCGGCAGCAGTTGTACCAGCACAGGACGGCACCAGGCGGAGAGAGTCCAAATTCAGTGAGTATTGTATGCTTCTTGAAGTACATGTTGTGAGTTTTATGGGTGAGTAGCTTGTAGGTGCTTCGAAGTATATACATGTGTACTTCAAGTATCTATAAGTGAGTGTTTAGTGTGGCATGCACGAAAGAGGAGAGGATGGACAGTGCTGTCAACCGGCCTTGCGAGATGGTGTATTCAGCCAGGCCTCACAGGGCTACAACAAGAAGTGACGCATTGCGTGGCTCCCAGTACCCCCCCCAGAGTCGTCAAGAAGCCACAAATTAAAATGGGCCCCAGACTGCCTCCTCCCTCCCACACACCCCCACCCTTAATGCCCAAATCTATACCCCCCATACACATAGACACATCTGCTGGTAAGCCCCAGTCATCATACATACGAAGTAGCTAAAGACCCCCCCAAAAAACCTGTGTTGCGGCGCACGCCCCGACGGCACGCACCTTTCCCTCCTCCAATTCCGCGCGCTCCACGCTTCCGTGCGCTCAACATTACAAACTCATGTAGGGTTTTCATGCATGTAGGAGCATCTCACAATAATCAATTTTGCCACCGCACACGTACTGGCAAACCCCGGTACTCCCGTGGCCAAATGATGCGCAAGAATACACGGCACCCATGGGAGGCATGCGCACCACCCCGCAGGCACAGCACAAAAACACATCTTTTCCCCCCTCCACCTCCACGTGCTCCATGCAGCCGGTGCGCGACCAGCAGGGTCACCATGGCTACAAGAGAAGTGTCACATCGCCTGACTCCCTGCCCCCCCCAGCGTAGTCGAAAAGACACACATGAACAAGCTCCTCCCTCCCACACACGCCACACCCGTATCGCACAAACCTGCCTTCACGTCAGGTTTTCGAAAGGTACCTCAGGATCGCCCCGCCCCCACCCTTGCCCATCCCCCACACACACGCTGGTGAACCCCTTCCAATATAATATGCCAAGTATACATACTACATACTAATGCAAAGGTAAGTGAACCAGGAAAAGACAGCTTAATGTGGCGGCGCACGCCCCGACGGCACGCACCTTTCCCTCCTCCACCTCCACGTGCTCCACACGGCCGTGCGCGAGCAGCGCGTCGCGCAGCGCCTCCGCCGTGGTCCCCAGCTTGGCTCCCACCCCCGCAAAGTACAAGTGGCGCGTCTCACGCGGGCCCCCCATCGACCGCTGTGGCTTTGCGTACCCGCTCATGAACAAAGCCATGGGAGTGGGGTGGGGGGGGGGGGGGGGGAGACACGTCGCAAAGGTTGTGTGGGGGGTAGCGCCAAGCTTGGGGCTACGGCGGAGGCGCTGTGTGGGTGTTTTGGTGGGCGAGGTGGTGGTGGTGGTGGTGGTGGTGGTGGCGGCGTGTGGGTGTGGGGGCTTGGCGCCGGGGGGGGTTGGCGGTGGCTGTTGGCTGGCTGCACGCGTGAGAGGGTGAGCGGCGACAGCGTGCAAGTAACAAGTTCACGGGTTGCTCAGCATCACAGCGCCCAGCAGGAAGCAGGAAGCACAGGCAGCACTGGGTGTACAGGGGGGGTGGACATGCACACAAACACCTGTCAAAAAGCCGGCTTCGCTTCAACTTCAACTTGCTACTGCAGACGTTTTCCTGGAGCCTTCAAGAAGGTTTCTGGCTCTGGCCCGCGCTCCCGGCATGCGGACAAGGTGCGCTGGGTGACCGGTGCGTGTGATGCTTATAAGGCAGGTACATTGATGCGCGGTACCCACCTGCGTTCACACCAAGCAGGAACTTTGGCCCAAGCACAGGGACTGTGTGTGTGTGTGCTGCAAGCGGGTGACCTTGAGCCCGCACCCACGCGCACGCCGGTGAGGCAGCTGGCGCCGACAGCCCAAGTAGCTTCGATGGCGAGGCTTGCTGCTGCCCTCGCGAGGGCTTGCTGCCCCGATTCAACATCAGCTGAAATTCAAAAGTGAGGTTCCGTTCAACAGCTGAGCACTGCTGAGCACTGCACTGCTCAGCAGTCGGGACAAAAGAGGCAGTTTGTCTGGTCAAGGCGTGTGTCACCACCACCACTGGCTGAGCGACGCGCGCCCCGCACCACGCTAGCGGCTGCATAGGAGGCAGCGCGGTGCGCTGGCAGGCGCAACCAGCGCGGCGGCAGCGCGCCCCTAACCATGCAGGCGTGGCTAATTCCCACGACTGACACAGCCAGAAATGGCGCCAAGACCAGCAAGTTGGCCCTTACAGCGAACATCTGGCATGTCCTGGGACGCGGTAAGAGGGGGGCACCTAGTGCGGCTGCTGCGTGCCGACATTGCTGGCTCGTTCAATGCCTCGTGCCTGCAGCGGAGGCCTCGCCATTGCTGTCACTGGACAGCGGCAGGAAGCCCAACAAAAAGCAGTTGCTTCTTGGGCGAACAGAGTTTTTGAATTGGCACGGAGAGCAAACTGCCATGTACCTTTCAAACGCTGCCGCTGCAGCGGCTGCCAGTGCGTGATCCAGCCGCCGAGCAACTGTGCGAGAGATTCTTGAGCTTTGTCGCCATCCCCGTCCAACTGCAACAAGCACAGCTGCTTACGTCGCACGCGTCCCGTGCCTTGTCTCACAAAACAGCAGGTGCTGCTGTTCGGGTGGTCCTGCTGATGATGGTGATGCTGCTGCTGCTGCTGGTGCTGGCCTTGCTAGCTCCCGCTGCCCGCACTGCTCTCACTCTGGCTGCCGCTGCTGCTGCCCCCCTCCATCCCAACAATTCGCCCATCGGACTCATCAGACACCCATAAAGCCGACCCGAACCGGCTTGCCCTGGGAGTGCAGCGGAGCGCGCGCACGATATCTCGCGACCAGGCGAAGCTGCGTGTGGATGCCAGCGGCACAGCACGCCTCGCCATACCCTTGGGCACGCAGGTGAGATTTTGGCGTTGCGCAGCCTGCACACCTTCACACAAACTGCAACAACAACAACATGGAACATGGGTTGCGCAGGGAGCCTTCCGCTGCGTGTGCTTCGCTGCTCGTTCATGTCGACCGGCCACACTGTTGCTCTCCGTCTTGTGGCATGTAACAACACCCAGCGCAAACTGGGAGCGGTGTGCGTGTGACATAGCAGTGAGGTGTGGACCTCGTGCACTGGGGTCAGGGGCAGGGTGCATAGGCGGCTGCAAGTGCCAGGTCGTATGGGCCGCACTGCACGGTGATACAGCTGTGGAAGTGTTGCATCTAACATACACCTGGTGGTGCAAGCGCACCAGGTGCTGGCTGTGGCCAAAGTGCATGGCAAGTGTGCAGGGGCGGTTGCACCAGACGTACCTGTCTGCCACATGGTAAGGAATGGCTGCCAGCGCAACAGTTGACGGTCAATGGCTTCCAACAGTCAACTGTTGTGTTGGCAGCCATTGGGTACCATGTCGCAGACAGGTACATCTGGTCCAACCGCGGCTGCGCACTTCAACAAATGATATGCACTTGGTCGCAGGGAGCACCTGGTGTGCCTGCACCACCAGGTGTATGTTGCATGCGACAGTTCCACAGAGCCAAGCTGCAGTGCGAGCTTGCACAGGGAAACCGAATGCCTCTGGAGGTGCCACAACATGCACACGCAGTGCGGCTACTGTAAGTACTAGTACTGCCCACTTCACTGCAGTTTCTACGGGGGCAGAACTCACAGTGCAAGCTTCCACCTGACACTGCTTGCGCGTCTCCACCGGCATTTGAGACACGTGAGGCGCTATCTCTGGCACTTGGCATGAATACTCACACACCAATTACATGTGCACATGTGTATACCTGGTATGTATACTTCTTATTTCTTATACACACAGTGTCTATCTAGAATACTTGAAGTATATGGTTATATATGTGGGTGTTGGGTGTTGGGTGCGATGGTTCCACAGAGCCGAGCTGCCCCAGCAAGTTTACAAAGGGCAAGCATGCAATATCCTGTGATGGAGTTCAGTAGTACTATAAAGTACTACCAGTATATCATTAGTACTGTACTGAGTACTTTGAAATATATCAAGCCATGACACTTCAAGTAGTTCATGTGTCGAAATCAGTTACTGCAGCGATTAATCAGTAAAGTGGATATGACTATCATATGAGTGCCTGAGCACGGCAGCATTATTATCCCTTCCCATGGTGCATCAAGCGCTGCAGCCAGCTCAGCGCAACAAAATCCACGAATGCATCACCATGGGTGTGTTGACGACAAACGTCGGTGCCTGTGTGAGCTCCCTGGTGCTCCCAAAGTCTGCGCTCTATCGGCTGGGTGAGGTCAAAGTGCTTTTCCCACTCTGCAGCAGCGAATGAGGAAAGGAATGTGCGCACCACGTATATCGCCCGGTGACAGATGAATGGGCGTCATCCTTCACCAGGTGTTACACGTAGTGTGTGCATCTCTTTCCTCGTTCGCTGCGCCAGAGTGGGACAAGCACCACGTCCTCACGCAGCTGGAGATCGCCGACTTCGGGATTACAAGGTAGCACACAGAGGGACCGATGACTGTCGTCGGCACACCCATGGTGATGCATTCATGGGTTTTGCTGAGCTGACTGCCGTGCTTGATGCACACAACGGGAAGCCAGTGCTGCTGTTGTCAGGCATCCATGGGACACTGGTTGCATTTAAAGATACTGTTCAACAAAACATTGCTCAACCACTACAAGTGTGCATGCCCTCCCATTGCAAGCTCATTTAGCAGCTGGGCCTGTGTGGAACTGTTGCACCCAGCGACCCCACACATGATGGTGTATACCTTCATACTTTTGTGCATGAATTTTAGTATAGAGGCATGTACTTTGAAGCATGCATACGGCAAGTACTTCTCAAGCATGTAGATATTCACTATGTAGAGTACACATGCACATGTAACTTCAGTATGTTAATGTATGGCAAGTTAAGTGCGTCCCAGAGACAGGAGCGCCTGACATGTCCTGTAAGTCCCTGGAGCACCCGCTCGGTGTAGGTCTACCAGATGCACAAGCACTGGCACCTGCATGTCTGCTGAGCATCTGCACGTGCAGAGGCGGGTGTAAAGGGTACGCTGCTTTTACTTGCAGCAGTACCGCATGTGCATGTGTTGCTGAGCCCCCCAGAGGCACTTGGAGCGGTCTGCCCCTGGTTGCCCCCCCCTTCAGCCCCCCTGCAATTGTCAACTGACCGTGTCTGACTACTCCCCCCCGCCTTTTCCACAGGGTGATCATATTTTTCTTTGAGGGGAATAATCCGGGGTTACTTCAAGTACCTGGAGTACACTAAGTGCAACACATTGAGTTTTGACGCGGGAGAATATGAATGTGTTGCAGTGCCAAACACAGCGAGCACATCAACAACGCTGAACTGACAATTTTTGCACAGACTTGTATTTGGCGGGGGGGGGGGGGTTGCTGGTACACCAAAAAAGTCATATCTGTAACGATTAGAATCAGGTAGCTTCTAGATGGGGCTGCTGGTCACAGCACATGCTCTGCACGCCTGTGTAGAACGCTTGCATGTGGAACACCACCCACATGGTCGCTGAGTTCTTCGTAAGATGTCTGCAACACTTGCAGCTGGAGTGCTGACTTGAAGTGCACCATTTCCAGTTCGTGCACACTTGCATGGGGGTTGCAATGCGGGCTTGCCTTGGTCGCACAGAGCCAAGCTGCCCAAAAAAGTTTGCAAAGGAAAGCGTGCAGTATGCAGTGATGGAGCAGGATTTATGCTACTTCAGAGTATTTACAATGTACGGTTTCAAGTGTATCAGGCTGTACACTTCATGTGGTATGCTCTAAGTATTTAAACACTAGTTATAATCAACCAGCAAAGTGTAAATGAGTGCCTGAGCACGTCGGCGTTATGGCTTCCCATGGTGCATCAAGCACTGCAGTCAGCTCAGCGCAATGCGAAATCCATGCATGCTTTACCTTCCGTGTGCCGTTGACGTCCATCGGGCCCTCCCTCAGCTTCCTTATGATCCCGAAGTGCGCGAGCTTCAGCTGCGTGAGGTTGAAGTGGTCCTCATCACTCTACAGCAGCCAAGCAGGAAATGAATGTGCACAACGCATGTAACGCCCAGGGAAGGATGGACGCGCGCCATCCTCCGCCGAGTGTTATGTGCGTTGCACACAGTCCTTTGCTGCTTCACTGTGGCAGAGTGGGACGGCGACTTCAAC
Organism: Ophiocytium majus; assembly: GCA_032358315.1. Classification (NCBI taxonomy): domain Eukaryota; class Xanthophyceae; order Mischococcales; family Ophiocytiaceae; genus Ophiocytium; species Ophiocytium majus. Next base: position 9,558 of record JAULBY010055249.1, read on the forward strand.
CTCACACAGCTCAAGCTCATGGACTTCGGGATCGCAAGGGAGCAGACAGGGGGACCAATGACCCTCAAAGGCACACGTACGGCAGAGCATTCATGGATTTTGTTGAGCTGACTGCAGTGCTTGATGCACAACGGGCAGTTGAGATGCTGCCGTAGGTCAAGCATCCATGGGACAGAGGTTGCTGTCCAATCACTGTTCAACAAGGTACTGCTCAAGCACACAATGCTGAATGCTCTCCCTTGGCAAGCCCATGTTGCAGCTGGGACCGTGTGCACCCAAGGACCACATGCATGATGATTTACTTTGAACTATAGTGTATGGCTTGTGCTCATGTGTTCAGAGAATGTGTTCATGTGTTCATGTAAAGCATCTGGTGTGTGCCCCCTCCGTGCCCGTGCAGACCCGTGTGAGGCTGGTGCCCGCTAGCCGCGCCCGCCTATTCATGTTCATGTGTTCATAGAGTGTGTTCATGTGTTCATAGAAGGTGTTCATGTAACCCATCTGGTGTGTGCCCCCTCTGTGCCCGTGCAGACCCGTGTGAGGCTGGTGCCCGCTAGCCGCGCCCGCCCCACACTGCTTGGCGCCTGCAACGGCGCCGACCTCCACGACGGCGACGTGCTGGAGCTGGACCCCAGCAGCAACCCCGCCACGTGAGCCACCCTTGGAGTGACGCACAATGCTGCAGTACATGTACTTCAGAAGTACTACTGTAGTATTTGCTTACTTCACATGCATACGGATAATACTTCTGAAGTACACTGAAGTACTGTATGTAGTATACTACATGGTACCGGCATATGTATATGTACACGCTATGTAATTTATAAAAATACACATACCCCAAGCCGTGTGCATTCTTCAGAAGTGCAGCTCAGTAGAGGTGTATGTGCCGCATACGACACTGCACGGTTTTATGATGTCAAAAGTTTACTTGGATTTTAGTTTTGTACTCGTATACTTGTAGGTGCATACTACTTGGTACGTACCTCCAGTCATTGAAAGTACACAAAGCACTACACGGTATGAATAGTGTGCTGCTTGCAGTGCGGCGTCTGAATTAGCGTGCGGGCCTGTTGCGGAGCACCTGGTGCATGCACGGGCCAGCCCACTTAGCAGGAGGGCCTGGTAGGCGTCCGGTGCCTTTTTCAAATTGAAGTACTTCTTAGTAAACTTGAAGTTCTGTGGTTTCCACGAACCAAGCGCAAAAGCAGCAGAAGCACAACAGTGGTGGCAGCACACGTTCCTGTGAAAGGTCGTCGAGTAGAGCCTGCGGCCATGCAGCATTTCCAAGCGTGCCATGCAGCCGCCTGCCGGGCTAGCAATGTCACTCCAGCCAGTTCTGGTGTCGCACTGCATGATTCATACACCGGTCTCATGCCGGGTTGCAGAGGGGCGGGGACACCACCCCTCACAGCAACACAAGAGTACGCAGTACCGGCATAGTACCTTGTACTGTATAGGTTTGTACTGATACACATGCTTCGAGGGTACTTCTTGGAATGCATGCATGTGTATACATGTACTACAGTAGTATATTTATGGTGGCACGTGACGTGGTCTATACTTCTGAAGTATATGTACCGTATATATAGTGGCATGGCTACCCACTTGTGCGTGTACCATATCCAAACTGCCCCCACCCCCCCG
>JAULBY010055260.1:0-11203 GCA_032358315.1 Ophiocytium majus
GCTCTGTTGCTGTCTGTTTGCCCCTGCTCTGCCAACCTCACAATCCTGCAACTAACAACAGCCTCAGCATCCGATAGTGCGAACCTGCTTCAGACGCTACTGGGACACCGCACACCACGACTCGAGCTGCAAGCAGGCACGCATATGTACATGGCAAGCGGCAGATCTATGCGTGCACAAGGGGTGGGCTACATTGTCATGCATGCAAGGGCTGCGCAGGTGCGTCAGCACCTCCCCTCTAGCCTCAGGCTGCTCTGCGGCACAAGACACACACCAAACCCACGCATCTGTGTGTAAGCGGCACCACAGCCCCGCCGCCAGGCTGCCAACAGTAGGCTGCTGCTGATGACAGCTATCTGCTCAACAGAGTTCGCTGTGCGCCTGTGCCGGCGTGCAATGCTTGCGGGCTGGGCTCTGTTTATAGTGGTGGGGGGGGCGCCTCAGTACGCCTCGCCGCCCTTGTGATATATATTTGTGCACGAACAGGGCTCTATGTGGAAAACCACGAAGTTCCATGCATGCAGTGGGTGGCGCTACGTGCCACCCACTTGTCTTTGGTCCCCGCTCGCCCCCATCAAAAGCCCACACATGCACTCCAGAGCAGGCAGTGTCGCCTACTGCTGGGCACACAGCAACTCACCCGCTCAGCAGCACAACATGCTGATGCTGTCACTGCTGCTGCTGTCGCTACTGCCGGCGCTGCTGAGCACTGGAGAGCGCCGCTCGCTGCCGCTGAGCACAGCTGTTTCTGAGCTGTTGCTGCTGAGCACCGCAGCTGCTGAGCACAGCCGCTGCTGAGCACAGCTAGGTGCCGCTGAGCACTGCTGAGTGCTCAGCGGTTGGCGCTGCCGGCCAGGTAGGCGTTCCAGAAGATGGCCACAAAGTTGGCAAAGAGCACGCGCAGGCGCGGCGGCACCAGCGAGAAGTTGATGAAGTTGGCGGCGGGCCTGCAGGAGTGTGCGCACATGGAAACGGTTCAACACAACATGTGAATAAATGTGTTAAGAGTGTAGCACTTTGTTCAGCAGTCGTCGCATCCAGCGAGCAGGCGCGGGGGGTCACCACGGTATTGAAAGTGCAGCAGGCGGGTGTGCTGAGCACTGTGCCTGGAGGTGGCACAACCTGTGCGCAGCAGAAGCACGTGTGATCTGCAGCCAACGCAACTGCGCTGCTCTGCCATCCACACTGATTATGCTGGGCATATGGTGAGGGGCGTATTTCAGCTGTGGCGCTGCAGCACTCCCGGCATTCTGTCTGATGCCAAACAGCATACAAGCCAGTGGCGGTCACACAGCGCCGCCCGCCGCTGCTGCTGGCGCTTGACAGCATAGCGCATGACGACTGCTGCTGCTATGGTGCTGCTGCTAACTGTCATTGCTGCTGCTGGTGGTGCTCAGAACCTACTGCTGAGCACTGCAACTGCTGCGGTTGCTGGCTCAAAGCGCCGCTGGCCCTGCTGCTGAGCACGGCCACTGCTGCTGCTGAGCACTGCTGCTGAGCACACCCTCACCATAGCATCCAGTTCTTGAGCAGCATGGGCCACATCTTTTGCTGCAGCTTGGAGTTTATGGAGCGCGCCAGCACGTCCAAGGGGAAGACGCGGCCCGTCACCAGGGCCGACACCACGCCGTGCATTACAAAAAAGGCGCCGTTGATGACGGTGCTGCCGATGGTCTGGTCCACCAGCAGCTGCCGCAGGACGCGGTCGTACTTGCCCTTCACCTGAGCAAACAGGACAGTTACAGTTACGGCCTGCATCAGTTACACCGTGGGCAATACTGTGTCATGCCAGTAAGACAACTGTAAATCGTACTTCTGAACTACTACTGTAGTATGCTGTAAGCACGCTTCATGTGAGACGAATGGTCTGGTCCACCAGCAGCTGCCGCAGGACGCTGTCGTACTTGCCCTTCACCTGGGACCCCAGGGGGTGGCAGTTACAGTTCCGGCTGCGTCAGTTACATCGCGGGAAAACGGTGTCATGCCAGTACTAAGACAAATGTAAATTGTACCGGTACTTCTGAGCTACTACGTAGTATGCTGTAAGCGAGCTTCATGTGAGACCAATAGTCTGGTCCACCAGCTGCTGCCGCAAGACGGTCGTACTTGCCCTTCACCTCCAGGGGACAAACATGACATGTTACTGTTTGGCTGCGCCACTTACACTGTGGAAGGACATACTGTCAAGCCAGTAAAAGGTGGCCATTCGGATTGCATTGCATGCTGTAAGTAGACCTGATGTGCGACCCTAGATTGACAGAGAAACCACCACGCCTGGAAGCCACCATGCCAGCTGTGTGTGTTAGCAGCGCGTCATGTTATTACGCACAACTCCTTTTTTTTTACGGTGGGCATGCACTATGCTTCAAGCAGCGTTGCTGAGGGGCGTAATTACGAAGGCGAACCACTCCATCCGTGTACCACCATTAGGTGAGGCATAGAGAGGACTAGCGATTGCAGGCGTACGTATACATGTATCATACCACTACTGCTAGCACTTCACATGAGTGTAGTTCCAAAGTGCAGAAAACACAAAAAGATGTGGCTTACCTTGCTGGGGGGGGCGACCACCGTCTCAAGGAAGTTGTACCAGTAATGAACCATGATGGCGCCGACGAACATGCCCACAACCACGTGAATGCCCGCGCGCTGAGCATCCCACACAAAGGGCACACCTTTGGTCCTCTCGAGCCGCTGGCTGAGCAGGTCACCTGCGGTCAGAAGTGGGAAAGAGCTCATACAAATTTATAAACTGTGTTTTAAATAAAGTACCTTAAAGTACTTACATAACTACTGTACTACAGTATGTGGTTATTTATATACTTCCAGTATACAGGCAGCTACATGACTTCTTCCGCCGTCCCATTCAATAAAGAGTTGCTTGATGACCAAGTGATTACACAGCACGGGTCGACTATCTACTTCAAAGTATGCTGTTGCGAGAATGCATAAGTCATCATCTGAACTTTGAATGGCAGACAGTTTTCATGTTGCAGGTGTTATGGAAGCCCTGCTCATGCCTTTTCGATTGACAATACTGTACCACCGGCATCGAGTTGGTGCCCGTCCGGTGTGAAGGGAGTTAGGCACCAAGCCACAAAACACACAGCAGACTGCGTAAAATGTACCATGAACACACCCAACCTGTCATTGATGCGTGCACAGCATGTGCATGTGCATGTACTGTGTACATGTATATACACATGCATGTGCGTTGTATGGCCGACACATCCACGTGCCACAGCAGGTATAGGTACCGCCGTATTTCAGAGTAGTGGCCTGGCGCCGAAACTTGTACAACAATTGGATGCCTCTCAAAGTCACTTTCCCACTCATGTTGTTTTGCATAGTCAGCTACAGTAAATGCTAGGGTGCATTTCTTTATATAATTGATGGATTGACTCCCAAAGTGGCCTGCCCCCCCCCCCATTGTTTTGAGCTCCTTGAAGCTGCTGCCCAGCCACTTCTTTGGAAAATGACAGAATACTCGTTTATTTACCAACAGAAAAGGAAAGTATACTCAGTGGCACCATCCCACCTGCGATGCTGATGAAAATGCTGGTCCACGCCTTGGTGAACACGGGCCGCTTATCCAGCTGCCCGAGGTACTTCTGCCAGAGCGCCTGTGCAATGCCCGTGGGCTGTGCTCAGCAGCAGCGGGGGGCAGTGGCAGAGGTGCTCAGCAGGAAGCAAGCATGGCACAACAGAGAGTGTGGGCCTTGGATGCTCAGCAGCAGGCGGGGAGGTGCAGCGAGAGCGTATGCTGAGCAGAAAATAATGCAGGGGGGATGACGTCAGCAGCGGCGACAAAGACGAAATGGTGCTCTGGTGGTGGCCCGTCTCGCTCACTCTCAGCAGCTGAAAGGGCAATGTTGCATGTGCAATGCTGTGCGTTTCCCAAAAATAGGCAAACAAATTATGTACAAGACATGCCGCCAGCTCAAGCAGTGCGCAAGAGGCAACATACCAAACGGCGCTGGCTGAAAACGGGGCAGTGGGCTGGTTCACAGCCGCTTTGGACAGCAAATTTGGCCTACTCCGCCACGGGGTGCAAAAATACTTGAGGGGGGAGTTCAGCAACGGTTTGGTAGCAGCTGTGGCGCGCAACAAAATCATCCCGTTCAGTCGCTCGGTTCGATGATATAAGGCGGGAGTTGTGACCTGAAAATAGCCCCTGCAATGCAGCTGCAGCAGCTGCTGCTGGTGGTGCTGCACACCATGTTGAAGCACGCAGAAACGCGCCAACGGCAGCAGCGGCCACCCTGCAAGATCCGCGCACGCCATACAGCTGCAACCCTGTTGCCAGCCCACAATGATACTATGCAGCGCCACTGCACAGCTCAGCCTCAGCAGCGGCACCTGGCACACTGAGAACGCTCCAGTCAGAGCGCCAACGCCGACCTGCAGAGTTCTGACACGACCCACCTTCGCATCGCCCCCCCCCCGCACTTCCACTGCCAGCACTCGCTGCTGCTGCTGGTGCTGCCTGTGCCCTAGCCCCAGGGCGTCGTTGCGGTTGCGCTGCAGGTGCAGCCTGCCCGGCTGCCCTCTCTCGAGCACCAGGGGGGCGGCCGCGAAGGCACGCGCTGCCCCAGCGCAAAGTGCCAGCAGCACCAGTATCAGCCTTGCCCTGCAGTGCAGCATGATTCCAACAAGGCTTTTGCTGGTCTAGGATGGGTGCCCCCTGGTGTTGGTGGTGTTGGCTGGCGTTGCGGATGGAAGTAGCTGCTGGCGGTGGGAGCTGCAGCCGTTGCGGTGGCGCACCCCCTGCTCTCGCTGTGTGTTCCCCCTTCTTGCGGGGCACTCGAATTCGGATCGTGTGTGAGGCGTGCTCAGCGCGACAGTTGCATCTGCAGTGCACCGACAGTGTCCGACGCACACCATGGGCATCGAAACCTCCTTGCAAAGGGCGTGCATGGTGTAAGAGGCTGCTAGGCGCCACCTCTGGCACTCCATCTGGCACTGCAGCTGCTGCTGCAGCATGTGGGCAGCAGCAGCCAGGCCCTGCAGCAGGAGCCTGAGCACGCTGCTGCCTGGAGCGCTGGCCCCAAAATGGGCCTCCGTCGCACGACGCGCAGCAGCGGCGCACAGACGGCCCTGCTGCCGGCAGGCGCGATGGCTCAACAGCAGCACCATCAGCGGCAGCAGCTGCTTGCCTGCTGTGCGAGGCCTGTCTGCTATCGCGGGGCACAAGGATCTGGGATCTTTACTCACGGCAAGTACCCCTCAGAATCCGCTCGATCTTGGGGATCCAGCAGCAACATATTCTGTGCAAGTAAGCAGTGGCTGATACAGAGCAGCAGCAGTGCAGCGATATGCAGGACATTCGCCGCAGCAATCGCTGTCCTTGGCTCCTGCACCACCGGCAATGCAGGGGTGCTATTGCAAAAAGGACGGGAAAAGAACAACGTGACCGGGACTTGTGCACCCAGCTGCACAGTTTTGATTCCAAGTGTGAGCGCCATTCTGTGAACCTTGCTGCCGCATGGCTCAGCAACCGCTGCCCGCAAACACAAGCGCACCCAGCTGTGGGTAAGGGAATGGTAAGGTTTCATGTGGTACTGGTTTAGGTTTTCAGTCCAACCCACTATATCATTCTTAGTCTGGGCAGCCTTGTGTGAGCAGTCCGCACAGCTGCACCAACCAGGCAAGGACAGCGTTCTGTTGATATGCACTTACAAGTGGGTGTGCAAGAACCCAGACCATTCTCTTTGCACTAAAGCAGTAGAATGGCCATGCTGGGCCCCAAAAGGCACTCAAAACTTTGCACAGTCGTGAGTCACCAACAAGTACTTCAACTTTGAAGTAGGTACACCTTCAATCTTGAAGCAAAAAGTGCGGCAGCCAGGAAGCACTGAGCCACCGCCAGCTTTCTAAGGTCTACTGGCAGGGACAGTGCAGACAGCACCAGCACTGCACCGCATAGAAAAATGGTTTCGTGTGCATTATTTGCGGCAGCGCGCATGTCTGTGTGCACAATGTGTCTCAGCGTCCCAAACTTTGTTGCTGCACACACAGTCACACTGCAGCACATGTACTCAAGCACATCACACACCATTGCCCTGCTGCATCCACTTCTGACAGCTTGTTGCTGCTGCCCCTGCTACCTCTCACCACACGATGCTGGTCCGTGCGGCATGCATGCCTCCTGGCACGCTACCGCATAGTACCTAAGTAATTACCCGCGGGGCGAGGTCCTTCTATTGGGCTTTAACAATGGGGCGGGGTACATCACTCTGGGAGCCACACAGTCACCTACAAAGGGATGTACCCCAGCTGTTCCTATAGCTGAGAACACAACAATGTGGGGGGTAGTTACTCTTGTAGCCACCAACATAAGGTAATTGGCCCGGGTAGCTACCTAGGCATTTTTAGTGCCACTGCCATGCCGGCACTTGCACCCTGCCAGCTTGCATCCAGTGGCAGGAAGTCTCTGCTACATGCCGCTGATTTACAATTGTTTGTGTGTGTGGTGTGCTGTTGCAGGAGCCACAAAAGGAGCTGCTGGCGCGTGAGAGGCGGCTGCTGCTGCACCTCCACCAGCTGCTGGGCGATATCAAACCGGACGGCGATGACCAGGCTATTTTGTCAGAAGTGAGCCCGAGATACAATACAATGTTATTGCGAGCAGGTGTAACGAACTTGTTGTGGTGACAGGGCAATAGTAATTGTACATGCGGCTGCTGGGCGGTCTCAAACCGGATGGCGATAACCAGGCTATTTTGTCATAAGTGAGGTCTGACATGCAACACAGTGGTGTGCGCAGTTGGGATGAACTTATGTACTTGCATAGTGATAGTACATTGGGTACTGGGGTACCTCGTGCCGAAGGGCTGTGACCGCGGTATACTGTCAGAAGTGAGGCTTGTGTCACAGTAAGCATTATGATGAGTTCACAGTAAGCACTATTATGAGCTTGATGTTGTTGTGAGAGAGTAGCCAATCAATAGTTGACATACATGGCGGGCCACGAGCAGCCCGCATTGTCAGAGTGAGACCTGTGAATTTGCTTAGTTGTTATTGTGCTGATAATACCTCGTATATGTGGTTGGCGGCGAGTAGTGAGCAGTACATTTGCTGAGGACGGACCTCAAGCCGCACGGCGGAAACCAGGGTGAACCTACTTATCAGTAAGACGTGTGATACTGAAATAACAGTCAATGAACTTCATGTGGATCAGGGACGTACTGATCATCGCACCACCTGCTGGAGGGCCTGGAGGCAGATGGCGGTGAAAAGGCTGTGTTGTCAGAAGTGAGTCACATGCCACACTAAATTACGGTGCTCACTAAATAAAATATTGTAAAAGCTTTGAAGACCTTACTAAAACGCTGTAAGACATTTCGAATTACCTGCAAAATACTGTACAATAGTTGCCAGAATACTGAAGCATGCGACAGTGGTTGAAGCAATTATGGCACAAGCGCCGCAGCTGGTGAACTGAGGGAGGGCAACGCCTAGTTGCTGTTACCCGGGCGAGGTCTGTATTACACGAACCCGAACCCAGAGAAATATTTCTGGATGGGGGCTGCTGTGTGAGCTGCAGCAACATGTGGCGGGCCTGTCCACCTACTTTGTACTTCAAAAAGTGAATCCAAGGCCAGAAGGCGGTGGCTCAGCAATTACTGTATGTATTTGCAGACTGTTTGCTGCTGGCACAGAAAGCATGCAGTGCTTGGCGCGCCAGGCGGTGATAGCCATGACTCATTGACAGCAAAGACAACGCACGTGGCGGTGCGTGCATGTGCTGGCAGCTGCCAGCAGACCTGAGGGCTTCACGGCATACAGTATACTTGAAGTGTATACTACAGTAGTACATGTACTACTGTAGTACTACAGTAGTATATGTCATATTCACGAGTACACTACTATTGAATTGTAGAAGTACCTCAGAAGTACTTCGAAATATATTGTACCCTGTGTTCATGTACTTCAGAAGTATTCTTGGACCAATTGTCTACCAATGCATCAATATCAGGAATTTATCATGTGTGTACTGACAACAGGTGGGTAAGACTTTTACGCTGCAGAAAATGGGGAACCGTGCACACCAGCGCAGCCATGTACCTCTGGTATGAGCTGACCAGCAACGCCTGGCGTCAGCAAACCGTGCAGCTTGTTCAGCCCAGCCTGCTCCACATGTACGCCCATTGTAGTGTACGTCCGCATTCTTATGACCAAGGCCTGTGCCATGCATATGCCGCCATGCCATGCGCTTGCTCCACTGCTGCCGCAGACGATAGCTCAGACCGACAGCAGTTTCATGCTGTGTGTCGTGGGGGAGTTCAATGCCGGCAAATCCACATTCAGTGAGTGCGATGTGTCTGCGCGCTGGCAGTGTTCTGCGTGCGCGTGCTGCAGTGTCATCATAGTTTGGCGCCTGTGTGGTGGAGGCCAAGCCTGCACCAGGCAGTTGACCTTTACTTCCAGTTTGACACAAAAGTGGTGCAGTAGATCTGCTACTGTATGCTGGGTCACAAGTGGTCAGGTTGCTTATGGTACTTCTATGTATGTGTTTTATGATGTGCACGCTGGTGCTCTGCATTGCGAGTGCTGTGCTTTGGGGAGGGGCACACATACACTGACGCGTTTGTCCACAAGGCTGCACCATGCGTGCACACACGTGCGTACATACATGTGTTGGACTTGAGGTGCAGCCCTTGTGCACTGGCTTACGCATGCTCACTTCTCACTTGCTTTCCTACATGTTCCTGCATCACACTCTGCTTGGGGCGTGGAAAGCCCTACGCACACGGTGTATGCAGTTGCAGCCAACATGACCAAAGCATACTGCCCTCCCCTATTGCCAGCCGAAAAGACCCCAACACTCAGCACCATGCCACCTTACATACTTTTGCTGCTGCTGTGCCACGCCTGCACCTGTCTCCCACACTCTCAGTAAACGCTATGCTGGGAGGGCGCTATGTGCAGGAGGGAGTTCTGCCAACAACAGCAACCATACAGGTGCTGCGGCGGGGAGAGGGGGACGAGGTCACACGGACGCCCTACCGGGACCCAGTGGATGGGAAAGTTATACCGGACATTGAGGAGGTCCGCGTGCCCGTGGAATGGCTGGATGAGGTATGTTGAGGTCCAAGTTGAAGTTGAAGTTGGAGTGAAGGTGTACTGAGTCCTCAAGTGAAGAGAGGGATGAAAACTTTGTCATTGGACAAGTGCATTCAACTGAGATACACCGGACATTGCGGAGGTCTGTGTGCCCGTGGAGTGGCTGGATGAGGGATGTTGAAGTACAAGTTAAAGTTGAAGTGAACCATCAAGTGAAGCAAGATGCTTCGGAAGTATGACACATGTGTTTTGTGAGACATGTGCACTGAGCGGAGACACCGAGCCTGGACATTGAGGAGGTCCGCGCGCCCGTGGAGTGGCTGGATGAGGTATGCCAAAGTTGTAACTGAAGTTGAAGTTGCAGGTGAAGTGAGCCCTCACGTGGAAGTGAGGGAATGACACATGTGTTGTGTTTAGCGAGACAAGTGCGTTGAACCGAGATACCTGACATTGAGGAGGTCCGCGTGCCCATGGAGTGGCTGGCTGAGGTTTGTTCAAGTACAAGTTGAAGTAGAAGTAGAAGTGAACCGTCAAGTGCAGCAAGATACTTCGGCAGTATGACACATCAGTTTTGCGAGACATGTGTGTTGAACTGAGACAGTGGACATTGAGGAGGTCCGTGTGCCCGTGGAGTGGCTGGATGAGGTGTATTGAAGCTCAAGTTGAAGTTGAAGTTGAAGTGAGCCCATAGTGCGATGAACCGAGACACCGGATATTGAGGAGGTCCGCGTGCCCATGGAGTGGCTGGCTCAGGTTTGTTCAAGTACAAGTTGAAGTAGAAGTAGAAGTGAACCGTCAAGTGCAGCAAGATACTTCGGAAGTATGACACATCAGTTTTGCGAGACATGTGTGTTGAACTGAGACAGTGGACATCGAGGAGGTCCGTGTGCCCGTGGAGTGGCTGGATGAGGTGTATTGAAGTTCAAGTTGAAGTTGAAGTTGAAGTGAGCCCATAAGTGAAGTGAGGGAGTGACACATGTGTTTTGTGAGACAAGTGCGTTGAACCGAGACACCGGATATTGAGGAGGTCCGCGTGCCCGTGGAGTAAGTGCATGAGGTATGTTGAAATTGAAGCTGAAGTGAAGTGAGCCCTCGCGTGGAAGTGAGGAAATGACACATCTGTTGTGAGACAAGTGCGTTGAACAGAGACTTAAGTTCGTTGTGGCAGATGTGCGCACCTATCATAATAGCACTTGTATACATACTTCAGAAGTACTTCAAGTTTATGGCATGTCCATGCGAAGTGTACAAGTTGCTAACATGCACACCAACCATGTTTGGTGCCACTTTTTCGACAGGTGGCGCTGGTGGACACCCCTGGCACTAATGCGGTGGTGGTCAAGCACGAGCGCCTCACACAGCGCATCGTGCCGCGCGCAGACCTGGTCATCTTCCTCACCAGGTGTGTTTGTGTGCCGGTGCTAGCGATATTGACGTAGCTTCGACCATTTTCAAGCACTCATTGCTGTGATAGCTGGCAACTTGGTGCAGTTGCAGGGCAGCAAGCACGCGCCGCTTGCCTACCGCCTCACCTTTTTCTCACTTCACGTGTACTACCACAAACTCAGGTGTGTGTGCGTGCAGTGTGAATGCAGCACTCACTCCTGTGATGCTTGAAATTTGGTACACTTGCAGGGGGAAGCAAGCAGCATTGCGCAGCGTGCCTGCCACCCCACCTTTCACACCACATGCGTGCGTGCTAAATTACAAACTACTGTCGGCTCAAAAAGTACTTTTTTTCTGCCTTTGGTGGCAAGGCAGCAAACCTCACACAAACGTTGCTCCCTGTCCTTTCTCATCCAGTTTCTGGCCCAGATTTTGCTTTTCTGCCAGCGCCGAGTGCCCCTGCAGCGACAGCGAACTTCACATAACCACTGCACCCATTCTTCCTCCCCCAATACATGGCCCAGTTTTCACCATTTTTTTGCCAGCGCCGAGCAGCCATTAGGGTGATTGCGCAGCTCAAATTTCGGGCAGGTTCCTCGGCCGGAATTGACTTGCGCTCGCACACAGCTTGAGTTTTCGGCCAAGATGCACCTGGCAAACAGCAGCGTGAGCCGTAGCACCAGCACGCAGCGGTAGCGCGTGCGAGGTGTGGGGCGTGGGAGGCGCCCACCATACACCTGCTCCCCTGCCC
>JAULBY010055271.1:0-11202 GCA_032358315.1 Ophiocytium majus
TCCTCTTTTTCCTCTTTTCCCCCCAGCAGGCCCCCATTTCCTCAAAAGCGTCCTCGAGGAAATGTGTCAGGCCCTAGTGGTGTGGAGGGGCTGCCCCCAAGGAGCTTTCCGAGAACGGTCCGCCTGGCCATGGCCTGGGGTCAACTTCTTGCTGAGCAAACTTGAACAGCAGCTCTGTGACGCGAGAGGCGGTTGACTTCTGCTTTTTTTGACCCGTCGCGGCGGTGGCGTGCGCTTGCCGCCGACGCCAGCAAGGAACGGGGGCAGTTCGCTGCGGCAGCGGCAGCAGCAGCAGCAACTCGGACACATCTCACACACCACAACGCCTGCGCACAGCCCGCCTTCTCTCCCTCTCATTCAAACCAAGAAGGACGCGAAGACCTTCTTCAAGTGAGGCGCGTCGAAGACAATTTTTTTGTTGCCAGCCAGAGACCACCGCAGCATCGAGGGCGTCCTTTCGAGCGCGCACACACAACACAACCGCCAGCAGCCAGCTACCAAGCACCGCTCACAGCACCGGGCCACCTGCTAAGGCTCCAGCGCCAGCCATGGCCGCCATCGACCAGCACACCGATCTGGAAATGGCCAACCAGCACACCCTCAAGGCGGGGGAGTCGCCTACGAAGCGCGCTGCCCTGGCCAATGTGCTGGATGGCGTGGCCGAGGCCCCAGACGACGACACAAGCAGCATCCAGTCCAGGACCGACAACCCTGCAGGTGCGTCGCCCACTCCTCGCACCGCCTGCGCTCGCCGGGCGCACCCGCAGTCCCCCGCATGTGGCCCCTCCTTGGTTCTCTAACGTGCTTTGGTGGAGCACTGCCGGATGTGGCACGAGGCAGCCGTTGCCCTGCCGCAAGGGGGCTCTTGCCCTGGCGGTGGGTGTCCTCAGCGGGAGAGGCCGGTTGCGTGCCTAGCTTGCGTGCAAAGTGCGCGCGTTGCCGCTCCGCTCGGCTGGCAGTCAACGGAAGGCGCCACCTTCAGCAGCAACACCTGCCGCGCGTCGCGTGTGCGGTGGTGTCCCTACAGTGCTGCTGCCGTCCGGTGGCGCCACTCAGTCTCTCCGAGGGAGGGCCTGCCGGCTGCGGCAGGTCGGGATGTGAGGGTTGATGCCAGTGATGGTGGACGCCAACACTCCGTAGCACCGGAGGGTCGGCAGCAGCAGCAGCACCAGGAGCTAGCGGAGCATGCGTGGTTTAGCATCGAAACCCGTGTCCCGACCCATTGTTGAATCCTTGTTTGCGTATCACACCTGTTTACAAACCAGAATGGCACCGACCCGCAGATATGCGTCCACTAGCCATGTGTGGGAGCCCCAACCTCAAACCCCAATTCCCCGCTGCTCCCTGGTGTCACCTGTGACCATAGGCACTGTTGGACCAACAAAGACACATATGAAAGCCACTCACTCACACACACACCACATGTTGTGCAATGACGCCTTCAACAACACTGCATCACGCTCAGCAACCGCCCCTGTTGCCCTCCCCTTCCCGCCGCTGCTGGTACATGCGCTGCTGTTCTGCTGCACACATGTGTTGTGCGCGTGCAGTGCTGACTTTCAAGGATGTGGTTGTGACGGCACGCCAGCGTAACCAGGTGCTGCTCAAGGGTGTCAGTGGACAGCTGCGGGGTGGCTTCTGGGCATGCATGGGACCCAGTGGTGAGCATGCGCACCTGAATGTTTCTGCACTAATCAAACGCACTGGCGCCGCAGCGTCACTGCATGCACACTTGTGTACACATGATGTCTGTCTGCGTTCTGGTAACATCATCACACAACACACAGGCGCATGTCATGGTGTTCACACGTGCGCACTTTTGCCACCCTATGGTACGCCATTCCCCTGCTGCAACGGCACTTTGCCGGGGCTGGCAGCTTGCAGCTCACACCTGCGCCGCTGCGTTCATGCTGCTTTTGCTGCCGCTGGTGCTGCTGAGCAGGCTCTGGCAAGAGCACTCTGCTCAACACGCTGGCACTGCGGCTGGACAAGGGTGTGACCATCCAGGGTGACCTGCGCCTCAACGGCAGGCACTATGACAATGCAGAGCTCAAGAGGATGAGGTGCGTGCCACATGCCTATACTATCTTTTTTTATTTATTTCTTAATATATACGGTATACATGTATGTATATTTTTGAAAACTTACCCACTTTCTCCTCTTGTAGCTGCCGCCGCAACATACACTGGTGCACACACGTCTGACATGTTGCATTGGTTGTCCCCCACGTACGTGGCAGTACACTACACGACGCATTATACCGTATCGCACCTTCATCTCATACGCTGAAGTTGATGCAAGACACCCCTTCTATTGGGGAGCATTTTGCGTGACGCTGCTGCCGCACACACCAATCCCTACGCAGTGTGTGGCACGTAGCTGACTTTGTCTCCCTGTCTACCTGCTCTGCCTCTGTGTCCGTGTGTGCTGATGAGCAGTGGATACGTCATGCAGGTGAGCAGAGCACGCCGGTGTGCATGCACTGCAAACACGTGCCTGTACCTGTGCAGTAGTATTCCGGCAAGTTCCTGTTATGTGGGTTCCTAGCAACACCCGCACATGCGGGGAAGAAAGAGACATAAAACATCACCCTCAGGTACACCCCCCGCACATGCGCCCATGAGCCCATGAGTGACACTGGCCTTATGTGGCCACAGCACTGACGCCAGCGGCAACCATTGCTGTTCTCACCACACAGATGCACGCCTCACACCAGCACCCCCACCTGGCCTTTGCGTGCTGCCGCCCCACTGACGCCCACATGTTGGATGTGCTGTTGGATGTGCGGTCATGTGCTGAGCAGGACGACCTGCTGAATGGCAACCTGACGTGTGAGGAGACCCTGAGCTACACGGCGCGCCTGCGCTGCCCGCAGGACCAGGACCCGGACGTGCGCCAGGTGCGCTCAGCAGCAGCAGCGGTGCTCAGCAGCAGCAGTGTGAAGAGTGATGAGCAGCACCAGTGCTGAGCAGCAGCAGTCTTGACCCAGCTGCCCTGAGTCAGCAGCAGCAGTGCTGAGAAGCAACAGTGTAAATAGCGCTGAGCAGCAACAGTGTGGGCCCAGCTGCTCAGCAGCAGCGGTGGCAGCAGCAACAGTGCTCAGCAGCAACAGTGTGAACAGCGCTCCCCAGCTGCTCAGCAGTAGCAATAGTGGTGTTTGCACAGAGTAGAGTTGGGCTGCACTGTGACCACGCGGAGGCATGCCTAGGGACTGCCGGTGACATACAGCCGTGTGTGACCGCACCTCACCCACTACCCCCATTTGCACACGCTCACTGACACTTTGCCCACACACCATACTGTTATGCGCGCGCACACACACTACCATATGCGCAGGCGCGCGTTTTGACAAGGTGCTGCTGCTTGCCATGCACACACACACACTGCTGTACCACATGCGCAGGCGCGGCTTGACAAGGTGCTGCAGCAGGTGGGCCTGGAGCACGCACGGCACACGCTGGTGGGCACGCCCCTCAAGAAGGGAATCTCTGGCGGCGAGCGCAAGCGCCTGGCGGTCGCACAGGAGCTCATGATGGAGCCAAAGCTGCTGTTCCTCGGTGAGTGGCTGACTGGTGGTGTCTTTGTGTGCTCAGCAGCAACAGGCTGTGCAACAGGCTGTGCGCAGCCAGCGGAGGTTTTTTACACAGGCAGTCAGAGTGGCGGAGTGGAGGTGCTGTTTTGAGGGGGGGGGGGGGGGGTTGTATACAGTGGCAGCAGTGGCAGTTGTGGTAGCAGCAATGTCGAGACGAGTATCAGCAGCTAGTGGCAGCAGCGGCGCAGTGTACAATGTGTTGTGGAGAAGAAAAAGGGTATGTGCGCAGCAGGTGATTGGTTGTGAGGGCCTACAACTTGCAGTCACTTCACCTAAAAACAGAGCGGGGGGGGCTAAATATCGCTGGTCATGAAAGCAGACCGCTGATGCTGCGAACACGGCAAGCGCCGTCTGGTTGGGCAGTCATTTCTGTCTGCACGGTGGCCGTGGCAGTGCACAGTGGATGACTTATGACTTCAGCAGATGTGCAGTGTCTGCAGGTTCGGAGGTCATGTTGGTAGCAAACCCGCAAGACTGCGTACATGTGCTCAAGTATGCTTGTTACCACCACCAGTAAAAAAAAAAATGGCACCTGTGTAGCACGCGCACAGCAGTGCCGCCGCTGCTCAAGTACCAGGAGTAACGCATGTGAGGCATCAGCGCACAGGACCATAGCATGAACAGAAAATCATCACAGCAGCCCGTGGCTGCCATGTCCAGCACTTGACTGGTGACACTGATGCACAAGTTATCGTGTAAAGGCACCCACACCGCCTTCATGGCGCACCTCCCATGTCCACGACGCCACTGCTACTTGGTACTCCTGCTTTATGCTGGCAACGCTGCTTTGTACTGCTGTGCCTTTGTGAAAAATGCACTTGCTTCTGCTGAGCAGACGAGCCCACCTCCGGCCTGGACAGCGTGACTGCCCTCATGCTCTGCAACATCCTGCGCGAGATCTCTGAGACGTGCACCGTGGTGTGCACCATCCACCAGCCGCAGTCCAAGATCTACAACCTCTTTGACAACTTGATCCTGCTCAAGGCGGGCGACATTGCCTACCAAGGCCCTGCGAGGTTAGTATTGTGCTGCTGCTGCTGCTCTGCTGCTGCTGCTCTGCTGCTGCTGCACTGCATATGGCGTGTAGCGCTGCTGCCTGTCCAGGAAAATAGCCGAGCGCTACAGGACAGTTCCGCTCTGCTGCTGCTGCACCACTGCACATGGCGCGTGTTGCGCTGCTGCCTGTCCAAGAAAACAGCCCAGCGCTACTCTGCCGAGAGTTGATGTAACGGCTGGCTCTCGAATGGTCACATACCTCATGTTTGAGTGCGTTTTTGGCACCAGTTCTGGCGCTGTAGCTGTCGCCTGCTGTGCTGCCCTGTGTACATCAGCGGTGCTTGACCAGCTTGGTGCTCACGCTGCCCTGTGTTGTGCGCCTGCTGCTGGTGTTGTTGCTGCTGCTGCTGTCCCAGGGATGCGCTGGCCTTCTTTGAGAAGACGGGCTACCCCTGCCGTAAGTTCCACCCACGAAATGCACACACTCATGTTGTGCGTGTTGCAGACAATGCCACCTCCTTACAGTGTCCGTTGCCGGCGGCACACTGGCAAACACCAACAGGTGGACATGCAGCAGCACTTCTGAGTGGAGCGCTCAGCACATGCCGTCACGTGCCTGGTGTGCGCTCCACATGACAACGGTGCTCACCATGCTACCTGCCAAACTGCCTTCCGCACTGCTGCTGCTGTGCCACCTGTGCTGTGGCGCGTACATGCACGGCACGACAGCCCCCCTGACCAACCCTGCGGACCACCTGCTGGACAGCATCTGCATGACGCGCTCGGACTCCTCCCACTCCCTTGTGGTAAGCGCCACACACACATGACGCAAGCATCTCCACTTCACACACCTCTGAGGACTGGCAGGCCACTGTGAGGCCGAACCAGCCCTTGCATCACTTCCGCACGCCAGGCTGCGCAACCTGCACGCAAGGGCAACTGGACACCCTCACTTCTCAGCTGCATACATACCACCACTGCTCAGCAGCATACCATCCACTGCTGGTGACGCCCACGTGGCCTCTCTCCCGTGCTCCCGTGCTCACAGGACATGGACACCGACCACGACCTGCACCTGCGCTTCAAGCGGCCACACTTTGACCTGCACCACGGCGCAGACAAGCCCAAGCTGCCCCTGCGCGAGACCACGACCTGGTGGAGACAGTTCACGGTCCTCTTCGAGCGCTCCGTGAAGGACCAGAGCCGGAAGCGCTTCATGATGATCACGCAGTTCTGGCAGGTGAGTTAGTGGCGCGCCACCGTGTCCTGCTGCGCTGCGGCTGATGGCACTGCTGGCACCACCGCTGCCGTGGCTGCTACCGTCGCCACCTGCGCTGCTGCTGATTGTGCCACTGCTCCCTGCTGCACTTGTGTCAGCTTTGAACAGTGTGCGCTTGCGGTTGTTTGTAGGCTGCCGTGGGTTGACCTGTGACTGCGAGTTTCGATGTGGTTCCTCACTGTTATGCCGGTCGCCGCAGCGCCTGTTGTGCAGCACTGGTGCACTGGTTCTGACACTGTGCGGCTGCGCGGTGCTGCCTGTGCTGAGCAGGTCTGCGCGATGGCCATTCTCATCGGCACGGCCTACCTCAACATTGGCACCGGACAGCAGTCCGTCGTCCTGCGCAAGCCCGTCCTTTTCTTCTGCGTCATCAACCAGGTACGCTGCTGAGCAGCACCTCACTGCTGCTGAGCACAGCTCTGGGCGCGCCACTGCTGGGCAAGTGCCTGTGCGGCTGAGCATCTACCTGCTGCCATCAACCACACCGCGGCTGCTGCTGTGACGACGCGCACAGACCATGCATGCATGCGTACTATTTGACATTCGCGTGTTTGGCGTGAAGCAGCACATGCATGTCACTGCCGTTGCCGTCAGCGCACTCGGCTGCACCCAAGCAGCACCTCCACTTGAGGCAGCTGCACCATTGTGGGTCGTGTGTGAGCCCATGCGTGTACACACATTCCCTGACATGTTCCTGCTACTGGTGTGGCTATGCCTGGCGCCACTGGGCACTGCACGCCAGGGTCTCTTTGGCGCTCTGGCCACCATCAACAGCTTCCCGGGCGAGCGCATGCTGTCACTGCGCGAGCGTGCGGCCGGCACCTACTATGGTGAGCCCCTGCGGCGTGTGTGACAGCTGGTTGCTACAGTACAAACCCTGTGCTGGAGTAAGTGCTCATGTGCGCATAGACCTGTGTGGTATCTGCGGCGCTATAGTTTCCCAAATTCATTGGAGTCCGTATGTGCACGCGCAGTCGGGTGTGGAGTACATGCCGTTGCGCCACGGCAGCAGCCACCACTGCAACTTTTTCCAGAACAATGAGCACAGCAGGTGCTGCGCCCGGCCCGCTGCTACTGACACCCCCCATTGCTGCTGTGTGTCTGTCCGACTGCGTGCTCTGCTGCTGAGCAGCCTCTGCGTACTTCCTTGCCAAGATGCTGGCTGAGACCATCATACAGATCATTCTGCCCATCATCTTCACCTGCATTGCCTACTTCCTCATCGGCCTGCAGCCCGCCGGTGAGCCCTCGGCCTGACCGCGTCACTGCAGTTGCTGAGCACCTTGTCTTGCCTGCCTGTGAAGTTGCACCAGCTGCAACTGCCTGGCAGTGGTGGGCGGGCATGCAAGTGCAGCACAGGTGTTGTGTGTGCTCAACACAGTGCAGGCATGTCACACTGACATCATGCCGTCCACTATGCAATGGAAACGTGTGAAAGCGTCACCCCCATCAGCATGGCATGTGCGTCAATGCTTGTCATGCCAGCTGGTCTGCACTTACCAGCACTTGCCAGTGGCTTGCATGTCTGCCTGTGTAAGTGCTGACTTGTACGTGCCTGGTCTGTCCGCCTGCACTGCCGCGCCCGCTGTTCCGTCCACCATCATTGCTACACACCTGTGCTGTGCCCCCTGGCTTTTCCTGGCACGGCTTCTATTCCTCAGCCGACAAATTGTGAGTGCGGGTGCGCGTGACTATGCCTGCAGCGCACCATGCATGCCGCCGTTTACGGCTCAGCACTTCCCATGTGCAACGCAACCGTGGTTGCCACAGCACCTGCCTACAGCACACACCTCATGCTGCACCTCTGGCCGGCACTGCCCCACATGCGCCGACAACGCTGCCACCTGCGCATACCAACAGTCCCCATTCCTCGCTGCATGGCTCACACCTGCTGCACCCAGTGCCACTCTCACTGTGACCCCTCTGCGCCTGTCTCCTGCTGTTGCTGTGCCTCTGCAGCTTCATCTTCATGATTTTCATGGTGCTGTGCTCACTGGCAGCCACATCTCTGGCGCTCATGGTCAGCGCCATCTGCAGGACCACAGACCTGTCTGTGACGGTTCTGCCCTTCCTGCTGGAGGTGTGCCGTCTGTTTGGCTCCTTCTTCATCAGCATGAAGGACATGCCCGCATACTTTGTGTGGCTGGACGCCATCTCGGTGAGTGGGGCAACAACTTCAAGTTACAGTTACCACTTCAAGTTTGTGCACGCTCACAAGTGCAAAGCAACGATGTGTGTGTAAACTCAGGTACCACTTTGTGATGGATAGGACTCCGGCAAACACTGAAAGCTGGACTGAGGTTTGTTTCCGCACACAGCATTTGTCAAACTGGTTCGCAGCCTGTGCTTTGTGCCACAGCCATGTACGCATAGCAGTGGTGGCGGTGCTGAGCAGATGCGTGGAAGGGGGGCTCATTTTTTCAGCCGTTGGCAAATGTGTGTGTGTGAGCTGTTGAGATACCGTCCATGCTGCCAGCACAAACCGTGCTGATTCACTGCAATGTTGTCATGCTACCTTTGAAGGGGGGGGCGGCTTACGCCATCTCTCAGCTCCATGGGGGCTGATAACATGTCTTGTGCACTTGTCAGGAAATCAGCACAGCACCCGGCACACCCACCCACGTGACATAGCCCGCAATGTGTCGCCTCTCACCCGCCAACCGCCTGTGCACTTTGCCCCCCCCCCCTGCTGCTGAGCACAGTATGTCAAGTACTGCTACGTGGGCGTGTCTGTGAACGAGAACACCGGTCTGGTCCTGACCTGCACTGAGGACGAGATGGAAGACGTCAACGGGGTCATGCAGTGCCCGGTGCCCAACGGAGAGGCCTTCCTGGAGTCGCAGGGCATGGAGAACTGGTGAGAACTTCAACTATGCACTTCAACTTTGCACTTTGTCTTTGTCACGCAGCAGTGCTGGCTGGCAGCGGCGACGTGTGCATGTACTGTGGCAACATACGTGCATTGGTGCCTGCGGAGATGCTGTGTCCATGGATGTGGGAGCGCAGTTGCGACCTAGCTGTGCCATGTGGACACGCTGTATCAGCTGGCGTGCAATGGCCTGTCATTGTTGTGGGCACATGAACAGCACTTCACACACAAGCTGCGAGCACAGTGGCCACTGTGCTGCCGCACTTGCCACTGATAAGCGCATGCTTGAATTCCAGCAGCATACGAACAGCATTTGTGCGACCATATGGCGGCTAACCTCGTGTACACCACCGTGTGTGGTTGCCTGGCCACTGACAACCGCTAGCACTGCCTCCACCCGCCGCTCCTACTGCTGCTGAGCAGGACTGTTGGGCAGTGCGCGGGCATTCTGGTGGCCTACATCTTCATTGTCCGCTTCTTTGCCTACCTGGGCGTGCGGTACCTCAAGCACTGAACCCGCAAACAAACCTCAAGTCCAAGTTCAACTCCACCAACTTCAACTTCACCACTGCCTTCGCCAGATGGTGTTCATGTACAAATTCAAGTGGATGGATCATCTCCTCTCGACCCGACAAGGAACGGTTTTTCGCGGGCAGGAGCTGGAGCACGCCTATGCACCGCCCCATGCGCGGCCAGCAGCAGCGCAGCATTAGTGGTGGTGGTGGCGCGCTCACTCTGCCCGCCAGTTGTTATTCACGCGAGTGACTGAAAGTGATGCCCGTTTGATTGTTGAGGAGCCAGAAATGGGGCGAGACGTGCTGTCAATAGCACTGTCCCCAGTAGCAGTAGCTTTGGGCGGGAACAGAGCAGCAGGCTCACATTGTAGGGCATCCATCTGGGCACACTGCTGCCCTAGTCTTTTCTCGTGCACGACGTGCGCAGCGGCACGGCTGTTGCAGCAGCCACAGTGCCCCCCCCCTCTTTCGGCAACGACCTTTGTCTCACTCACTTGCAGCAGCAGACTCAGATTGGGACCTTCCTTTTCTGACAGAGCTCTGTCCAAGGCAGCTGTGTGTGTGTGTGTGCGGTTTGCTTGGCACCCCGGCGGTGCCAGTGGTCAGCAGCTGCGGCCTGGCAGGTGTGCAACAGTGCTGGCACTGCCCGGTGCTATGAGCATTCGCTTACCACGCCACTGCTGCTGTTTCACTTAGCTTGCAAACCCTGGTGACCGTCATGTCTTCTCCTTTTCACACACACAATGTCACTGGCTTTTTCACCAGAAAACAGTTCGGTTGGTTGTGTGTGTCTTCAGTCACTGTGTGTGTGCTGTTGTCCCTCTTTCCCCTTCCGGCGTGCTTGTGGCCACATGTATGTGGCTCGCTTGCGCCAAGCACTTTAAAAACCACGGCACACGGACAGGCACGCGCATGTCCGTCACTGCGCGCAGAGTCTCGTCGCAATGCCAGCCAACTGCCGGCAGTGCGGCAAAAAAGGGCCAAGCTGCAGGTGCAGTTTGGCCGTCATGTCGTCTTCGGGCGGCGGTAGTGTGTTTTGTGACGGGCCCCCTCCACCTGTGCCACGCCACTCCGCCACACAAACAACAATCGCCACTGCCACTGCGCCACTGCCACTGCGCCGCCACTCACTGACTGCGGCGGACGTTGCAAATAAAACGGCAAGAGACGCGCAAGTGCGACATTGTGCGCCGGGCCCGCCACCGACTCGCGCAGGCGGCAGCAAGTTGGCACTGCTAGCAAACGCCGCCGCTCGTGCTGCACCTCCAGTGCAGGTACATGTGTGGCCCGTGTCACCCAGTCGCAGGGAAACCCCTGAAGGGTATTAGAGGAGTTGCCAAGAGTCCCGCTGCCGCAACCTTTGAGTTTTTTAAAAGCTACTTCGGAGTGCAGTCCAGCTGGACAGTGACAGCGAATTCAACCCCTGGAGGCGAAGAACATGACCAACAGTTCCCAAGCACACGGGCCACCCCCCCCCCCCAAAGGATGAGTCCAGGCGGCAGTTTGCTTGCTCGCTCAGCGCTCTGTGTTCAACAGCATCATTGTCGACGCCGTCATCATGGTCATCATCGCCATTATCAGCAGCAGCACCTCCACCTGTTTGGCACATGCTAACATGCGTATTTGTTTTGTGTAGTACACAGTAGTGCCGGGCATGTGCCGTTCCTTCATGTACGCTGGCATGCATGGCATGGGCGCTTGCACGCCCATGAAGCAAGCTCGTGTTATGGGGTGAGGCTGTGTATTGCAGAGCAGTTGTTGTGTGTGTGCCTGTGGGGTCAGCAGCAGAGCAACAGACAAGAGACCAGGAGAGACACACCTGGGACATGTTGCTCAGGGCTGGCCAGCAGGCCAGGAAGTGTCCTTAGTAGGCGAGGGTGTGTAGGCCTTGGTGGTGGGGTGGTGGTGCTGGTTCAGCTTGTAGTCAAGGCTCACTTAGTGCTGCTGCCTC
>JAULBY010055282.1:0-11201 GCA_032358315.1 Ophiocytium majus
CACACAGGCTTCGGCCTGGCATTTTGCCCCAGCCACGGGAGTACCTGGGCTCAGTCACCTTTTTGGTTTCTTTCACTTACTTCAGGTCTACTGAGTTGAAGTTCTTTTTCAGAGACGCACACACTGCTGCCCATGATCTGCCCCGCGCAGCCGGGAATTGAAAACTCACTCAGCATAATCCACATACTTGAAGTTACACTTACTTCAAGGTCCGTCGTTCAAGCCACCCCTTATTTTCAGGTTACCGTGCACAGTACCGCACCTGGTGGCAGCATGGTCTGCCCCGCGCGGCCGGGAATCGACCGTGGGGGCAGCGCGGCCTGCCCCGTGCAGCCCAGGATCTTTCTGTGGATGTGTGATTAAATCAACTTACGCAGCTCAATCCACTTACTTGAAGGTACACTTACGTCAAGTTACATGGTGAAGCCGCTTTCATTTCAAGTTACTGCGCACACTGCCCCACCTGGTGGCGTTACTTGAAGTTACACTCACTTCAAGTCTACTGACTTCAAGTTGCTCGTCAGAGGCACACACTGCTGCCCACCTGGTGGCGGCATGATCTGCCCTGCGCAGCCGGGAATCGACTCCGCGAAAAAAGCGGCGAGACGCCGTCCCTGCGTGGCGCACGGTTTTGGTGGCGGTGGCAGCGTGGCGGTGGTACGCGTGTGGAAGCAGCGTGAGTAGTGAAGGGTAACAGAGCGTATCAATTGCGCGTGCCACGCCGTACAACGATGTAAACAGTCACTAAATACGGCGTATAACGTGCTTCGAAGTACGCAGCTTAACGTACTTATACTGGCAAACATCCCCTGTGCATCGCATTTGTAGACACACGCCGTATGCTCCACAACGTATGCAATACCTATAATAATAAGTATTATGCGAGACACTGTCCCTGTGTTGCGCACGGTGGTGGTGGCGGTGGTGGCGGGGCAGTGGCGGGCGTGCGGAAGCAGTGTGAGAGACCTGGCAATGGTTACAAGTGCGCGCAACACACATCCCCCCACTCCGCCCAAAGTGGTTGTACCGCACAGGGTGTTGTCCTGCTGCTTGGGCCCGCAGCCGGCAACCTGGCCGTGAGACGCTCATGCAACGCCAAAGACATAGGACCATGAACACAAACACTACTGTAGTGCTACGGTAGCATACTACTGAAGTGTGTATGCTTCGGAGCACATGCTTTCAAATACTTCAGAAATACTTCATGCCGTTAATACATTAATATATATATTATATATCTTCCAAGTACTAGCAGTACTATCGCCACTTCCATTCTAGGTTGATGATGACAACAATGGAAGCTGTCTGAGAGCCCGGCGGTCACACGCGTCCCCCTCCCTTCTCCGCCCCGCAGTGTTCATACCTTTGAAGTAATTACAGATGAAGTACTGAAGCACCACACAGGGCGTCCCTGCGGCTTGGGCAGCAATAGGCGAGCCCTTGAAGAGAGCTCTCGGTGGGCCGAGGCACCGAGTTGCCACATGAAACAATAATATCTATATATACTTCCGAAGTATATATATGTAGTACCAGGACACACTTTACTGCTATATACCACTTCAAGTATTTGAAGTATAAAGTAGGAGTAGAAGTACAAAGTAGTAGGTGCTTGAAGCAGCATAAAGTAGTAAAGTGTGTCCTGGCATTATTTGTTACCGTAAAGAATTGGTCTACTACTACAGTACTAGTAGTCTAGATACTAAACGCTTGCGTGGGCGTGCAAAGGCGCAGGTGCTGCATGCCCCGCGTGTTGCAGCCGTACAGCCACGTGCGGCGCCGTAGACACACACACCTACAGCTGTCCGCTATCAGCCAAAACAGCAATCATGTAGCTGCAGAGTATGTTTCCATCGTCCCCGCCAGCCTTGACTTCCACACTTGTGTATAACATATTATACTTCGAAGTTTATGTATTGCTACAAGTATGCTACAGTAAATATATAGAAGCGAATACTTTGCTTTGTTGCTCTGCCTTGTGTCATAGGTTTGATATCATACCTCCGTGCGCACAACAAGTGCCGCCCACCTGTGCTCTGACCTCCCGGTCTATCACGCCCCCCAGCAGCTCCATGCAAAAAACACAAGATCCCTTCATGTAATTATGAGGTACTGGTCCCGTAATTAACATAATACCACATGCTATCATACACTTACTTAGTTTTATCTATTTGCACTTGTAGGCGTGCGCGAACCCATACCATGCATGCCCGCGTGCACAAAGCAATGGTACATGCCCGGCACCATACACACTACTGCATCTACGCGAACTCGCGAGCACATTGTACCATTATTGTTGATTCAGTATTATGATATTACAGGTTGTGCTCACCTGTGCTGTGATCTCCTAGTCCATCGCGCCTGCCAGCAGCTTCAATCCACGTGCTTTCATGTACTTGAAGTACTTCTGAGTACATGGTACCATCAATATTGATATTTATATTTAGGATTATATTACAGGTTTCGCTCACCTGTGCTGTGACCTCCCGTTCTATGACACCCGCCAGCAGCTCCGCATACGCTTTCCCGGGGTCCTCGCAGCTGCCCTCCCTGACGGGGCCCCTGTACACATCGGGAGTGGGCGCCTGCACAGCGGCGGCATCGCAACAGGCGGCCTTTATGTACATGTACACATAAGTATACAAACATATACTTCTGAAGCTCTTCAAACTCTACATGGTGCCGCACACACACTTCAAAGAATGCATATTCATGTACTTCTACTACTACGAAGTGCTTTCACTACGTAGTACATATAACTGGAGTCCCTACCTTACATATACTTAACATCGGAAGTGGGCGCCTGCGCGGCGGCGGCATTGCAACAGGCGGCCTTCATGTACATGTAATACATATGTGCCGTGTGTGGTAAACAATTATGTAATTCGAAGTATACACACTGCGCAGTATGCATACACTTGTACTACGACGAAGTACACGTACACATCTGGAGTCCCCACCCATACTTCTGAAGTATACTTCAAGAAGTACTTGAAGTACTACAGTAGTATACCGTACACATCGGAAGTGCGCGCCTGCACAGCGGCGGCATTGCAACAGGCAGCCTTTATGTACTGTACATGCATGTGAACACTTATATCTTTGCAGTACACACATAATCTTTGAAGCATGCATATCACATAATACTTCGAAATCGTCTCCTGGTAAATGCCTGTATACATGTCTGGAGCCCCTACCTTACATACACTTGAAGTATATACTTTGAAGTACACTGCTAAGCACCGGTATAATGTACCGCACACATCCGGAGTGGGGGCCGGCATGGCGGCGGCGTTGCAAGACGGGCGGCTGGCTCATGATACACGCCTCGAAGTGCACAGAAAGGGTGCATATGACTAGTGATGGGCCACAGCGTATAGTTTTTGCATTATGCGCCGTGTAACGTGTACTTCGAGTAGTGCTTCGAAGTATAAACATGTTTTATGCAGATGAGCGTATTTATACGGCAAATACGCCGTATATCGGGTTTTTGGGCGTATAAATAAGCCGTATTTTGTGTAGCGTATGAAATACGTTATACCCCGTTACCCATCACTACATACCGCATGTCACACTACGCGCAACACACTTCAAGTGTACATCTACTTCGAAGTATGTACGTACAGTAACAGTTGGCTGGTGATGCTCTCCTGGTGGGCCTCCAGCACACATCGGGAATGGGCGCCTGTGTGGCAGCACAGGCACTACAGGCGGCTTATATGCGTGTGTACATACATACACGACATAAATTTGCGAACAAATTAATAAACTAGAAGCAGTCAAATGGTACTGGTGGCATCGCAATACTTCAGAAGTGTGTGGCAATCAGGGTTGGAAAAGATTTTGATGCGGGCGAGGAAGGTGAAAGAAGCCTGAACCGCTGCAACGGGCGGCGACACAGGGGTTGCCGATCCGCGAATACTTGCAAAGAAAGTGCGCAAAAGCGCGAAGGCTTGCAGAGCCCTGATACCGACGTGGCTGCCACATATGCAAGGCCGGGCCTCGAGGGGTGCTAATGCACCTCACCAGACAGCCCCCCACTCCACACTTGCCGGTGGTCAGCTTTTGGGGTAAGGATGCTGCACAGTACAACACATTTGAGCTGGGCATGTGTGCAGGGCTCGCAGTTCTCCGCTGCACTACCCTACACTTCAAGTTCCTAAACCTCAAGTCTGACAGGTGCTGCCACCGGCATGGACCGCGCCCGGCGGCCACACACTCTCACGCCGCACGCCTCTGGCCGCACCACCCAAAGTAGCCTCGTTGACAGCACACTTTTAGCCACCATGAGCCCCGAGCGACTCCGACGGCGGCAGCAGAGCGCGCTTTACTTGGTTCTGACCCGCCGGTTCAGTCACTCGCGGGCTCTCACCTGGCACCTCGCCCCAGCCGCGCATGCCGGCACTAACTGGGTTTGTCCAAAGTAGTATCGTTGGCAGCGTACTTCCACCCACCCTCAACCCTGACTGCCTCTGACAGCGTTGGCGGGGGGGGGTCACTTGCTTCTGACCAGGAAGTAAAATCGCCCACGGCCTCTGGGCTGGCACCTTGCCCCAGCCGCGCATGCCGGCACTATCTGGGCTTACCTCATTTGCCTAATGTTGGTCCAATAATACGAGCGCAACTTTGTTGAGTGCCTGGGTGGTGCATACGCACGTTCTGGAAATTTATTTCATAAACCTGGCGACTGCCTCTCACAGTCTTGGCCGGCGGCAGGGCTCAGGGCGGAACGTCGCCCTCGTCGCCTGGGGCGTCGCCCCCGCCCCAATCGCCTGTCTCGCCCGGGGGCGGGGTGTGTGGAGGGGGGGGTGATACAGGCGACCAGTGTTTACGTGGTTTAACGCTGCTACGCAGCCGGCTCCATGGCTGGGGGCATCGTGAGGGTCCTCAGGAGGGCAAGGGAGGCTGCTGTAGCAGCATTAGGCCGCGCATACAAGCCATGGCTGCCTTTACGCCCACCTGGGCCGACTGGGGCCTCGCCAGGGCCTGCCAGACTCTGGGAGTGTTTCGCCGGGGTGTGTGTGTGTGTGTGTGTGTGGAGAGGGGCAGTGCAGGCTACGCCAACGGGCACGCAAGGCACGTTCCGGACAGCTATGTCTGTTTGTTGGTGTCTGCAGCCATGCGGGTGTGGTGCAGCGGCCATACTCGGCGCCTGGCGAAGCGACATGTTCACATGATGCGTGGTTGCGGTGCCTGCTGGTATCGCCTGTATCGCCCTGGGGCGATACTGCGTCGCCCCTGGGCCTCCGTAGGCGACGGCAGTCGCCTTTGGGGTTTGCGCAATCGCCCTGAGCCCTGGCCGGCGGTTCACTTGCTTCTGACCAGATGGTAAAATCACCCACGGTCTCTGGCCTGGCATTGCGCGCGGCCGCGTGCATGTGAAAGAAACCTGAAAGGCTGCTAAGCGTTTTGTTAACGGTCTGGGGAGCACTGACGGGCTCTGACAGCGCTGGCAGGGTGGCGGCTACTCGGTGCTGTCCAGATGTCAACATCGTGCACGCCCTCTGGCCGGGCACCGAGCCCGACCCGCATATGTCGGCACTATACGGGTTTCACATACTTCAAGTGCTTCTGAAAAACTACTAGTACTTATTTATTGCCGGGCTGATAGTAGCAGCACATGTATACATGCGAACGGTCTAGGTTTTTTGTCAGATTTTCCGGGGAAATTTCTTTCGCGCACCTGGTGGACGTGCGGCTTCTGAGGAGAGCCCCCCGCCCCCTCAAACTGCAGAGCATGCAATGCACACAGTGTTGCAGCAGCGGGTCTTCAGGCTATGACGGCACTGCAAAATGTGGCGTACTCCAAAGAAGTATAAGCAGGCTCACAAGTGAGAAAAGGGAAGAAAGGAGGAGGCGGGGGTGTGTGGGAACAGCGGTTACAGGGTTGTTGCTGCTGCGGCACATGTGCAGCAGGTGGGCATGCTATGCTGAGCACCTGTGGGCAGATGAATTAGGCGCACCACATCTGTGTGAATCTAGCCGCAGACATGCACTGGGTACCATTGAAGCCAGGGTGTAGTCACTGCCAGTTGCACATGTGGCACTGTCTGTGCTGCCTCTCTGCAGATGGCTCAAGCAAACCCACTCCTGCGCATACAAAGCCGCACGCACACGCTGCCACTCCAGCGCATACATAGCCCGGACACCCCACACACGCCAAACCACCGATGCGCCCCTCCGCTGTGCCCCTTTCGGTAGCAGCGCACCGATGGGACTGGGGTTGAGAAAAAAACTTACCGGTGCATTTCAAGGTGACATACATGACATATGCCGCACACACACGACTTCAACTTCAAGTCAAACTTAAACTTCAACTGGAACTTCAACTAGGCATCACACTACCAAGTTTCTCTTACATTACAGTGGGGGGTGTCTGGTGTTTTCACCAGGTGGGCAAACCACCACATGGGCTTCAGCCTGGCATGTTTGCCCCAGCCACGGCAGTATCTGGGCTAGTAGCAACCTTTCAGGTTTCTTTCCCCAGAGTGGTGACCCGTGAACATTAATACCGTCGAACCTCATGTTTGCGCTCTACATGGAGCGCGTCGGGAGCGCGCACAGCTGGGGGTGAAAGTTGAAGTTTGAAGTTCGAGCCACTAGAGTTGAAGTGTGGGGGGGGGGGGCTCGTCCCGCGGCGTGGGGAGGCGCTGCACTGCCCACTCGTCCGTTCCCTGCCCACCGTGCGCACCACATGTGCTGTGCATGCTGTGCACCGCCGCGCCGCAGTGCGCACTCGACTGGGTTTACAGTATCTACAGTACTACTGTACTCATAGAGGAAGTAGTTGAAACTGGAGTCACCTTTTGATCATTTCCAACAGCGTTGACAGTGCTCAGCCAGCTGCTGCCTGCTAGTGGCAGATGCCGCCGCCGCGCACGACAGACAAGCAAACATAGAGGTGGCGTTTGCCGCACAGACAAGCAAACATAGAG
Organism: Ophiocytium majus; assembly: GCA_032358315.1. Taxonomy (NCBI): domain Eukaryota; class Xanthophyceae; order Mischococcales; family Ophiocytiaceae; genus Ophiocytium; species Ophiocytium majus. The sequence continues at coordinate 6,933 of JAULBY010055282.1, forward strand.
GTGGCGTTTGCCGCACACACCAGCACACACGGGGGAGCCACCACCGGACCACAACGAGAGGCGGGCAGGGCGTTCGAGTGGGCAGGCCGGCCCGCCATTGGATATACTGCCGTCTGGAGTCCCTACCTATACTTGAAGTATATATATATATGTTAGAGGTGGCTCACCTTGTAGGGCGACATGTCAATAACGGCGCTGGTGTGGCCGTGGTAGGCGCCGCTGAGCACCAGCACGTCTTCCGCCTGCGCATGGGTAGTAGTTTTCATGCAGTGCACGAGCAATTTAGTGAAAGAAACCTGAAAGGCTGCTAAGCCCAGACACTGCCGTGACTGGGGCAAAATGCCAGACCGAAGCCCGTGGGGTGATGTGTCCACCTGGTGAGAAGCACCAGACAGCCCCCACGCCTACACGCGCCGGTCAGTGTCCTTGTGGGCTAGGGATGATTCAGAGTACAAGTTAGTGCGCTTTGATATAGTGCGGTATGTGGTTTAGTGCGGCGGTCAGACACCTGGTAAGGATCACACGATTCTGTGATAAATAATTCACAATGCCCTGTTTGACTTGGTGCGGGTCTTGCTATAGTGCGGGGTGCTAGAGGGGTGACACTACCACCTCGCACTGAATCGCGGGTGCGCGGGTATATACTTGTGCTAGAGGGGTGACACTACCACCCCGCACTGAATCGCGGGTGCGCGGGTATATACTTCAGAAGTACCTGGTACCAGTATAAGGTATACTGCTAGTAGTACTTCGTACTTCAGCGGTAGTTTGAGAGACACTTGAGGTACACAATAGCAGTGTCACACAGTGCACTTGTACTTTCTGAAAACATGCATATTTCAGAAGTACTTAGCAGGCAGCTCGTTGTGACACCTCAGAGGTAATCGTTTCTGCATACCAGGCAATATACACGCGGGTGGCAATCAATGATGTAAAAAATGCATACCCCGTGCCTGTTAAAAAATTATTTACGCGACTCGGAAGTATAAACCTGTACAACAGTCATGCGGGTATGGAAACTGAGTCTCCCAGCCTGCTTTCTGCTTTCTCCGCCAGTGTGAGACAGATGGGGCACGGCAATAAAATGTGCAGTTTGGTTTCAATACTACAGATAAAATATATTTCCGAAGTATATACCCCTTTGCACGGGTCCGCCCGCGGTGACGGCCCCTACCGGTGGGGAGGCCTACGTAGAGTTCATCGCTCCTAGATGAGTATTCGTGTACTTCTGAAGTATGTACATGGCACACATACCTCGAAGTACAGATCTATAGACAAGGGGCTCGAAGTTTAAAGAAAGAAATGCTTCGAGAAAAAAAGAAGGTAAGTGGAAGCAGGCGGGTCTCTCACCTTGGTGTACGCGCGCGCCAGCCGCAGCGCCAGGTCGTTCGCCTGCGAGAACCCGGGCGCACGCCACGTTCGCGCGCGCGAACATGCACGCAGCGGGGGGCACACAGGGCCGTCGTCAGCAGCACGCCATTCAATGGCGCAGGGACACCTCAGACACTGCTGGGCTCAACCCAGCAGCACCCCATATGCGTATGCTGCTGCTGCATGGTCTTAAGCCTTGCTGTCACACTATGCACTGTGGTGGCAGCGGCGGCGGCGGCAGTGGCGTTTTCTGCTGCGAGAGATTATTGCTGGTCAGGCATGGACTGGTGCTGAGCCACACTGCTGCTGAGCACACGCTGCTGCTGAGCAGACACTGCTGCTGTGCACACACTGCTGCTGAGCTCACGCTGCTTCAGCACGCATTGCTGGTGAGAACTTGCTGCTGCTGCTGCGCACACACTTCTGCTGAGCACACAGTGTTGCTGAGCAGCTGCTTCTGCCGAGTACACAGCTGTAGGGGGGTGGTAAGACCCACCTCAGAGCCCGAGCACACCAGGAAAACCGTGTCAAGCCCAAGGTGTGGCGGAAATGTGCTAAGCAGCTTGGCCACAAAGCGCGCGCGCGCGGGGTGCAGGTAGCGCGTGTTGGTGTTGACGCGCCGCAGCTGCTGACACGCCGCTCGGGTCACCTGCAAACGCACAGGCAAGTATGACATGCTGCCAGCATTATCATGAAGGTGCTCGTTCGAGGGCAATCACGTGCACACGCGCGCACACAGTTTGTGCATGTCACGCGTGAGAACAGTGGCGGTGTCACGCGTGAGAACAGTGGCGGTGCTGCCGCTGCAGCACGCGCGGATGGTGGAAGCCATGGCTCTGCGCCGAGTGCACTTGCAAGCATAGGGTCAGATAGGGGCATCGCATTTGTGTTGCAATTACTTCTCAGGAAGTGCACATGGGCGCAATGCGCCACATTTTAAGGCGCGCATGGGACACGCTGCGCGAACGAATCTGCGACCCCATGAGATTCAGTGCACAGGGAGTTGTGCCATGTGCAGGGGTGCCAGGCGTTCTGGCGGCACTGCAATGCTGGCGCTGCAATGCATGGGTTGGCAGTGCCGTCCCCCAGCCTTTCGACATAGTTTTGGGAGTAACTTGCTTATGGAGAGGCTGCAGGTGTGCCAACGGTGCATTGCCGGGCGCACAGTTGCAGTAGGCCGCGTGGCGTGCCCACCTTGGGATGGGAGTGCCCCACGTGGGCCACGTTGTTGACGCAGTCCAGGTAGGCCGTGCCCTCCTCGTCGTACAGCCAGACCCCCCTGCCATCCACCACCATCAGCGCGTGGGGGCCATACGACAGACCAACATTCGGCGCAAGGCACTGCTGTCTCGCTTTGACAACCTGCTCTTTCGTCGTCGCAGCAGGCCACCCGTTTCTGCTGCGGCGTTTGGAGGAGTGTGCCAGGGCGAGGGTCAGGGACAAGACCGCCGTGGCTGCTGTGGCCACCAGCGCCAGGGCCACTGCTGCTGTGTGGCTGCGATCTGCCGCCGCCACGGCAACCATGGCCTGATGGTGCGTGTTGCCCAGAACAGAGAAGGAACTGGAGAGTGTGTGCGCAGAGCAATAGGGCGGAAAGCGGAGCCACGTCCTAGCGATGCCCTTCAGCTGCGAGGTAGGGTAAAGCTGCCGCCTGCGCCTTGAGATCGCGTCTTCCAGTGAGGGAGGCTTATGGCGCCGGAAGGTGTGTGTGAATTGGCTGATCATCTGACCAACTTCAACTGCACATCACCTCAAGTTGATGTTAGCCTAGGCTGCTCAGCAGCCGACGCCCTCACTGCTTGACGTTGGAGCTTTTTTTTTTCTGCACTTCGCGCCACCAGGTTGAACACACACCCAGGCGTGCGAAGCCGCCAGCGCTGGCCAGCGGCAAGGGCATCGCACGTCCCCCAGCGGCAAGCACTAGCAGCCCCTGGCGGCCGGTGGGAGGGGCCGCCCGCCTTGTGGGCAGAGATGGGTGCGCAACAGAGCAGACCCGTGGACACAGCCAAGAAGCCGAAGGCGGCAGGCAGGCAGGACAAGAAACAGCAGAAGCAGCAGGCAAAGCAGCAGCCAAAGCAGCAGCCAAAGCAGCAGCCGAAGCAGCAGCGCCAGAGCAAGGGAGAGGGGGGCAGCGGCCGCCGCCAGGAGCAGCAGGAGCGTGGCCGCAGCGGCAAGAAAAAAGCTGGCAGCAGCGGCGGCAGAGGCGCCAATGCCAGCGGCGGTGACCAAGAGTCGGTGGTTGGACGAGCCTATGCCTCGTTCACGAGCGGCAGGGAGGCGGCGGCCGACACTTACAAGACGCTGCTGCACAGGTGGGTGCTGCGTGGCAACACGAGCTCAAGTGCTGCTGGTGCCGAGACGGGCGGCAGATTAACACAAACCTGATTGACTGTTCTGTCCCTGGCTGTTCTGCGGTATGGGAATGGTGCACTCACTTCCAACACCGGCATCACGCCGGCATCATGAAGGACGTTGCTGCACCAGGAGCCAGCTGGGTTCTAGACCCTCCCCCCCCGCCCGCCTGCCGCCCCCTCCCCACGAATGGGCTGCAAACATTTGTCGGACACCGCAACAGCCCACCACCTTAGCAACGGTGCCTTCCAAGGCATGCCACTCCCGAAGGCAAAGAAGTTCTGCAGCATGCAGGTCCAGCTGCCCAGAAGCAGTCTCAACACGACCAACCCACAGCCAGAACTGCCGCTGTGCCACATAAACGCCACTCATCGGCGTCGCAGCGGGCTGCGGGGTGCCGCTGGACCACTGCTGGCGCTGTCACACCACCTCAGGAAGGAGGGGGGGGGAGGGCAGCAGCAGTGGCGTGGCGGGCAGGGTGTGGCTGCACCGCTGCTGCTGCCTGTTGTACCGCCTAGAGACGGGGGGGGGGGGGGGGGGGAGGAG
>JAULBY010055293.1:0-11201 GCA_032358315.1 Ophiocytium majus
CGCGCGCCGCGCCGCGGAAAGCTCTGCGAAGCGCGCGGCGCGTTCCGAGGGGCGCAGCGCGGGATCGCGCGCCGCGCGTTCCGCGGAATCGTCCACGCGCGCGGCCGCGAGCATGCGGCGCCGCAGAAGGGCCATGCGGCGGAGGGCGGCCGCCTCTGCTGTTGCGTGGTGCGCATAGAGGGCACGGAGCTCGTCGGACTGCGTTGGGGGTAGGGGGGTGGGGTGGGGGGTTGGGATCATTGGTTTACTGTTATACATACTACTAGTAGTACTTCTGAAGTATATTATTGTACTACTAGTAGTACATGTATACACTACAGTTTGTGTTTATTTTCGTTACTACAGTACATACTACTGGTACTATTTATACTACTGTAGTACTTCGAAGTATATGGTACCATATATGTACGGGATGTATGCACTTCAAGGTACGGTGTACAACGTGAGTCACCGACACCTCAGTCCGCTCCAAACCGACCTAAGCAGTCGTGCTTTCTGTCTGCTGTGACACACAGCCAGCCACAACTCATGGCAGCACTGTGCCTGCCCCCCCCCACACGCACACACACACGCCCCCCGCTCAGTGCAGCTGGCAATGGCACGCTGGGGCGGTGTTCCATCGCATGGTTTTATGTCCTAGCTGTCGCAATGCCTACAACTGCTGTCTACTCCGCCTTGCACATGGAGCTTCTGCATGGTGTACTGTGCCCACCCCACACCGCCCCCCTCCACACCCCACACACGCGCCCCCCACTGAGTGTAGCTGGCAATCGCACGCTGGGGTGTTCCACCGCATGGTTGTACTTCAAAGTATGCCCTAGCTGTCGCCATGCCTACAACTGCTGCCTATTCTGCCTTGCACATGAAGCTCTTGCATGCCGTGAAAGAAACCTACAAGGCTGCTAAGCCCAGGTACTGCCATGGCTGGGGCAAAATGCCAGGTCGAAGCCTGTGGGGTGCTTTGTCCACCTGGTGAAAAGCACCAGACCGCCCCCACACCTACACGCGCCGGTCAGTGTCATTGAGGGCTAGGGATGATTCAGAGTACAACTACCAACAGGGCGTACTTGTGCGATGCTGTATGCTGCCCAGAAAGTGCTTGCCTTCTGCTGCACTGACCGCCCGCTCCATCTCTCACCTTGGTAGGCGGCAGCCTCCGCGCGTCCGCGTCCTCCTTCGCCCGCTGTGCCGCTGCCGCCGCCGCCGCCGCCTCCTCCTCTGCCTGCTTCGCCGCCTTCTGAGCTGCCGTGAGCGGTGCCGGCGGCCTCCCCCTGCCCCCCCCCCTTCCCCCCGCAGCCTTTCGCTGAGCAGCCGCGGCCGCCGCCTCCGCCGCCTCTGCCTCCCTGCGAGCTGCGTCCGCAACTTCTTGTGCGCGGCGCCTGGCGATGGGGTTGGACGAAAACGTATAGAAAAAAAGCCATGTTTGCGATTTCTATGAGGGCGTGCTGCCAAGCCCAGGAAGCAAGGGATTGTTTTGTACCGTATACGTTGTTCTATGAGGGCGTGCCGCCAAGCCCAGGGAGCACAGGGAGCAAGGGATTGTTTTGTCGCAGTCCTGACGATTATGGGTGCATGTGGCCGGCCTGGGCGACCACGCGACTAGGGTTGTGCGAGAACGTATAAGAACAAGCCATATACTACTGGTAGTCTAGTACTACGTGTACGCGGTATGCGGAGCGTGCACACAGCGTACATGGCTAACGTTTTGGAAAAGCAAATATGGTGACAGCTTGGCGCAGGCGTGTGCGGGGAATGCCTGGTGCTGGTGCATGGTGGCTGGCCCAGCGTACTCTGTCACTGCACTTGTGAATGAAACCTACCAACACATGGTACAAGGTTGTTGAGCCCAGGTACTGCCGTGGCTGGGTCGAAGATGCCAGGCCGAAGCCTGTGGGGTGACATGTCCACCCGGTGAAAACGCCAGACAGCCCCCACACCTACACGCGCCGGGTCAGTGTCTTTGAGGGCTAGGGATGATTCAGAGTGCAGTTTACTTGTTTTGCCAAGCAAAAAACTCCCCTACACACGTGTTTGTGCAATCCTACCTGTTGAGGGCTGCCACGCGGCGGTCGCGGGCTTCGAGGGCGGCGCGGCGCTCGGCGGCCTCCTCCGCCTGTGTGGCGCGCTGGCGAGCGAGGCGGCGGTCGGCGGCCTCGCGCTCGTGTGCGGCCACCGCTGCATCGGCCTCCAGTTCTAAGCTCCATGAGGGCCCTGCGTAGCATGTGTTTTTTTTGGGGGGGGAGCATGCGGTTTACAGGAGTTGGTCGGTCAGGGCGTGTCTAAAAGTGGTACTAACCTACTGCAGTACTTTTGAGTATTTTACACGTTGCACAACTCGCGAGGGTGGCTTCTGTCGCATCCTACTCCAGAGGCTCCATGAGGGCCCGGCGTGGTGTGTGGGTGTTTTCGGGGGGGCATGCAGCTCACAGGTGAGGTACTTGAGTAAGTGCGTGTGTAAAGCCACTGGTCTGTGGGGTAATCTGCCGCGTTTGCCTCCAGGAGCACCTTGAGGGCCCTGCGCAGTGTTTTCTTATTTTTTTTGGAGGGGGATGGGGGGAGCACGCAGTTCACAGGTGAATTAAATGTGGTGTCGGCACAACCCCTGTTCGAGGGGGGGTGGGGGAGGTGGTGATGGGGCAAGGGGCTGTGAGGCACATGTGGTGCAGCCTCCTTCTGGGGGGAAGAGAAGAGGGGGGGGAGTGCGTGGGATGAGTAATGGCGGGCCCGAGGTGGCAGCTGGCACAGCGCGGTGCGAGGCTGATGGTGCGCTCGTCGATGGGTGCTCGTTGCGGGGGGGCACGGCGCTTGATTTGCTAATGCCTTGCTTCCCAGCAGCCGACAGGCAGGCCCTTCCTCGCACTTCGAGGTTCACCGATTCCCCGTCCATCAACAACATCTGACATGCCCAAACACACAGCAGCAGCACCAGCAGCAGCCGCCCGCTCACCCGCTGGCGCTCGCGACGTCCGCAACGTGCTCCCCAGCGTACGCCCGCGCCGCGCGCGCATACGTCCGCAACAGCTTCCTGTCCTCCCTCTGGCCCACCGTGAGCTGCGACGACACCCCCGTCGTCTCGCTTCCCTCGTCATCCCCCTCCGCTTCGCCTCCACCGCCGCCGACGCCGTCGACCACCTCCGCCCCCTCCTCCCTCAGGACATCGTCCTCGACAATGTACCTCAGGGCCGTCAGCGCTGTCTGCGGAAACACCTCGCAGAACTCTTCCACGTACGCGCCCGCCGCCGCCTCCTCCGCCGCCGCCACGGCCACCAGGTTCCGGGCCGCCCACGCCTCTGCGTCCGGCGGCGCGGGGCCGCCGCAGGCCACGAGCCGAAGCCGAAGTACCGCCGCCGCGCACAGCCGCACGTCCCCATTGTACCTCTCGGCAAAGTCTCCTGCGGAGGCCTCCTCCTGAGCTTCGCGCGCCGCGCGGACACCCTCAGGGTGGAGGTCGCACCAGGCGCGGGCCATGGCTCTCGCGTCGGGCCCCAGGCGACCCTCGCCTTGAGCGGAAACGATTGAGACGGCAGAGGCGGCGGTCCCCTCTGGCTGCCACTCCTCGAACAGGGCCGACATGGCAGCGCGCGCGGCATCTGCGAGCTCGGCGTTGAATAGGAGCCAGACGGCCCCCTCGGCGCGCCTGTCGTCGTCCAGAACCCCCTCGCTTTCGCCTGCAATCAGCGCCTGCCGCGCCACTTCGTCCGCGTCGAAGCCCTCGAAGGCCGCCCACCACGCCTCCACGGCCGCGCGCGCCGCCATCCCCTGGAGCTCCGCCTGCAGCGCCGCGCGCACGAGCCCCTCCACCACCGCCGCGGGCACAAAACTCCCGTCGTACATGTCCCAGCCGTGGGCGGCCAGCTCTGCAGCGTCCGCGGTGGCCGATGCCCCGAGAGCGAGCGCCCGCGCCGCGGCGGCGTCCGCCCTTGCCGCCGCCTGCGCCGCGCGCGCCAGCTCCCTCTCCGAGGCGGGACAGAGAGCAGAGTCGACCGCCAACACGCACTCCCGTACGGCCCTTGTTGCCAGCTCTTCGGCGGTGTCGGGGTCCAAAAGCACCGGGCGTCCGCCGCTGCAGACGTACACCCCCGCCTCCATGGCGGCCGCGGCCGCGGCGGCGGCGAACGCGCCTGCGGAGGCGTGGAGCTCGAGGGGGGGCGGGGGGGGCGGGGGGGCGGGGCGGTAGGCCTGCACTCTTGCGAGCAGCACCTCCATCGCCGCCTCCACCTCCAGCCTCGTCTTGTCCAGGTTCGCCTCGAGCTCCTCGTACACATCCGGGGGGCCGGTGTTTGCGCGCCACACCGTCACGAGCGCGCGAGCACGCTCCAGCAGGTCCGTCACCTGCCTCAGCGCGCGGTCGGCGCGGGACAGCTCCGAGGCGGCCGCAACGGTGGCGGCGGCGCGCCGGTCGACGGCGGCCTTGGCCGCCTCCGCGGTGGCCCGCTCGGCGTCCATCCCTCGGGTCGCCAGGGCCGCGTTGGAGCGCAGGGCCAGGCAGAGGTCGCGGCGCGGCGCGGCGGCGGCGGCGGCCTGCAGGCATGGTTGCACAAAAACGTATAGTTTTTTTCTTCCTGGTCAAAAAATGCGCAATAACTTCATGTGCTGGGCCAGCCACCATGCAAAAGCACCAGCACTACCCACACGCACGTGTGCCAAGCTGTTACTGTCACTTTTACATACGCTCCGTATGAGTGCCTATGTGGCTTGCTCGTATGCGTGTTCGCGCCACCCTACCTGCAGGTAGTTGAACCCCGCGTGAACGAGCTCCACGAGCTTGGGGACAGCCCCCCCGTACAGCGTCAGGAAGTAGTTCCCGGGTTTAAAGCGCGGGTCCATGACGAAGACGGCGAGGTTGTTGAGGACGCCGAGGGTTCCCGCGCGGACGTAGGGGTCAAACGCCGTCCGCAGCACAAACAGCAGCTTGACGTCGTATTTCAGGTGCAGGGCATCCTTGTCGCCCGCGGCGGCGTTTTGGACGGAGCTCCCTAGGAGGGCGCGGGCGCCCTTCCAGGTGGTGGGCGCTCCGACGAGCGTGCAGATGGCGGTCATGAGGACGGAGAGGATGGGGGGAGGGGCGTCGTAGGAGCGGACCTGGTACCAATCCATGGTGGCGAGGGGCTCCAGGGCCTTGACGGCCTCTTCGAAGGTGGCCTGGCGGAGCAGGGGGTCCTCCGCGTAGTGCTGCTTGATCTGTGGAGGAGGTGGTTTTGCGGTGGTGGTGGCGGGTGGAGGGGGGGAGCGGAAATGGTGAGGTGAGTGTGGCAGGTAGGTTTCTTTCACATGTATGGGGTGCACATGCCAGAAACCATGAGGCGAGTGTGGTTAAAGGGTGAAAATGTTGGAGTGAGGAGCGTGGGGCCTTGATCTGCGGTGGTGGTGTTTTTTTGGCGAACGTGTGGGTGGAGGGGGGGGCGGAAACGGTGAGGTAAGTGTGGGCAACGGGCGAAAACGTGGGGTGAGGAGTGCGGGCATTGATCTGCGGTGGTGGTGGTTTTCGGCGTGGACACAGAGGGGCAAAAGTGCAAAGGCATCGTAGAGTGCAGCGCGGTCGTTAAGACAGGGTACAAGGAGGCAGGACTATACATGTAGTACTGCAATTGGTGTGTGTGTGGTAATACTTCGGAGCAGTGATACAAGGTTTTCAATGGTCTGGTGTGCGCAAGTAAGGACACAGGGCCTTCAAATCTTGTTGAGGAAGTATAGCCTGAGACGGTACTCGTACTGCAATACTACTAGTAGCACTTCGGGTGTTCTTGTGCATACGCTGCCGGGCATGTGCCATGGCCACCACTGTGCTGGCGTGCGTGGCATGGGCTCTTGCAGGCCCACAAATGCAAGTAGATGATACTTCGAGTACTACTAAAAGTACTTGATGCTGCCGAGGGCGAAATAAGATTGACATGCAGGCGCCAGGCCCACCCAATCCTGCCATGTCCTCTCCAGTGTCAGGGTCCAACAGCCAACTTGCTCACTGTTTGACCCACTTGGTGCCAACCTGTACGGACCTTTGCCACACTTCTCACTACTGCCCCTCACCTCCAGCTCCAACTCGTCGGCACGCCCCAGCATCGTCGCCAGCTTCGAGCGCGACGCCACCACCACCGCCGCCGCGCGCGCCGCCGCGACCCTCTCCGCAGCCTCCGCCGCCACCGCCGCGGCGTGCCGGTTGGCGGCGCGCGCTCGCTCGGGCTCCCGCTGCAGCAGCAGGGCCTCCTGGTCTCGAATGGTGTCGCAGGCGGTGAGCTGGCCGCCTTCGAAGGCGAGCCGCCGCACGATGGGGATGACACGCGGGTGGGTGGGGTCCACTCCATGGGGGAGAAGCGGCAGGCGACGCACAACCTGGGAGAGGGTTGGGGGAGGGGGGAGCGGTGACAATGTTGGTTTTATGTACTGTAGTATTTGCGAGTGGAACATTTGGCAGCTCAGCGCACGCATGCCACGCACCGCCACGAGGGTGGCAGCTACATTGTTGGCCGTTTACTATTTCATAGAGTATGTAGTACTTCAGAAGTATGCTGGTCGACTCCGTGGGGGAGGAGCGGCAGGCGCCGCACGACTTGGGAGAGCGGGGGGGGGGGGGGGGGGGGGGGGGGGGGGGGGGGGGGGCAGTGACAACGTTGGTGAGCAATGACGTGCCAGTAGTACATTCGGATGCTCAGCGCGCGTGTGGCGCACACAACCAGCGGGTGGCGGTTTCATTGTTCGGTGCTTACTATGTACTAGCATACTTGTGCATGCAAGAAGGATGTACACATGCACTTGCTTGAGCACCAGACGGTTGCTGTGAACGGCTTTGCCATTGCACGTGCTACACCCCTACAGTAGCAGCGGCTTCTGACTTCTACCAGCAGTCTGCATGCTTGCTGGCTAACCTCCAGGCACAAGGTACAAGATCTGCGCGTGTACTGCCTCTGCCGCCCTGCGCCGCTGGTCATGCAAGCTGCCAAACTTGTCGGATTATCAGCCTGCTGTGCTTCCTCTTCGCAGGGGGCGCGGCGGTGGTGGTGACTGTGAGGTGTATGTACATTCAAGTATGAGGGGGGATTTGGAAGGGCATGGGCTTGCTGCGTCAAGCGCCGCGGGGCATGTGCGGTGCATGGTGCCAGCATGTAAGGAAGTGTGCCCGCCCAACAACTTGTGGAGTGGACGGTACCGTGACCAAAGCTCAGCACAATCCTCGCATGATGTCCTTTTCGACAGTGCATTTCGCAGCTACAAGTATTCTGTGGTGTTGTTGTTTGTTGCCGGTCTACGGACTTCCGCATCCCTGCCTCCTGATGATGCCTGTGATTATCTTTGACAGTGAAAGCAGGAAAAAAAGCAGAAACTTGCAACCCACCAGCATTGCGTATACGCCGTCGAACGCCTGCCCATCCGGGTCCTCGAACAGCGCGCAGAACTGCTTCGTCGCGTGCGGGTACACCGGCGGCGTCAGCCACTCCATGAACACACCATTTTCCCACAGCCCCGTCCTGATCTCGTCCTCAAACCGCCCCTCCCCCTCAATTGCCACGGGCGTACGGATGGTGAACACGCCGTGGCGAGCATCCCTCTCCCAGGTGCCTTCCGCGCGAACGTTGCGGGCGTCCGCGTGGACGCCGGCGCCGTGCCGCAGCCCCTCGTGGAAAGTTCCGTGGAACGTGCTTCCGTCGCTGTAACGGAAGGTTCCCTCGCCCGCGAACCTGCGGCGGCGGCGTGATTTGCGGGCAAAACGTGAGGTAATGGTGGTGGTGGGGGGAGGGGGTATGTCATACTACCATTTGGTGGTGTGTGTCTGAGAGGAACATTGCAACAAACAGTTTACAATCGGTGCAATGGCGGCAAAGGCAGGCCCTCATGGAAAGTTCCGCGGAACGTGCTTCCGTCGCTGTAACGGAAGGCTCCCGCACCCTCGAACCTGTGGCGGGCGAGGCGGATGTGCGAAACGTGAGCTAATGGTGGTGGGGCGGGCAGGGGTATGTCATGCCAACTGGTGGTATGTGTCTCAGAGGGATGTAATGGGCGCCTGCTCAGAATCGGTGCAATGGCGGCAAAGGCAGGCTTGTGTAGAATGTTGCCTGGCATTTTGCCCCAGCCACGGCTGCGTCTGGGCTTAGCAACCTTCTAGGTCTCTTTTACAGCTGCGAGTTTGCAACCCACCACCTGCGGCACACACCTGTTGTTTCGGAAGTCCCCATAGTACACATCCCCCAGGGCCGTCGCGTACAGCCCCAGCCCCTCCCTGACCCCATGCACCGCCTCCCCGACATACACGCTGCCGTCGCCCCACCGCCACTCCCCCTCGCCATGGGCCTTATCCTCTGTCCAGTCGCCGCTGTAGCTGTCGCGGCCGTCAGCGGAGGTGAGGGTGCCGTAGCCCTGGCGCACGCCGCGGTGCCACTCGCCGGAGAAGATGGCGCCGTCGGTGAAGGTCTGTGTGCCGAAGCCGTGGCGCTCCTGCGTTCGGCCGGCGAGGAAGTACGGAAATTGTGGTACAGATAGAGTGAGCACAAATAATTCGGACACAAATGTATTGTAGTGCATACTTCGGAAGTACTAAGCCCTGGCGCACGCCGCGGTGCCACTCGCCGGAGAAGACGGCGCCGTTGGTGAAGGTCTGCGTGCCGAAGCCGTGGCGCTCCTGCACTCAGCCGGCGGGGCACACAGGTTTTGATGGACAAATACGTTGAATACAAGTAGAATCAGGCAGATAAGGTAAGTACAGATAAAGATGAGCCAAAACAGAAGACGGCGCCGTCGGTGAAGGTCTGCGTGCCAAAGCCATGGCGCTCCTGAGCTCAGCCGGTGGGGCACAACAGGCATTGTGGTACAAGTGAGTACCAAAAAACAAAACAAAACAAAACAAAAAAACACACAAATTTATTGCAGTGTATACTTCGGAAGTACTAAGCCCTGGCGCACGCCGCGGTGCCACTCGCCGGAGAACACGGCGCCGTCGGTGAAGGTCTGTGTGCCAAAGCCGTGGCGCTCCTGGGCTCAGTCGGCGAGGAAGTATAGGCGTTGTTGTACAGAAAAAATGAGTACAAGTAGTAATACCTCTTGAAGTACTTCAAAGTATATACTTCGAAGTACTTCAGAAGTAATTAACGCCACGGCATGCCATGCCGTGTTGCGGAGCAGCTCTGCCGCCGCACCTCGTCCACCCCCACCTCGCCCACATGCCACCCCTGACATGAAGACTTGTATATGTGTACTTCAGCATATTATGAGTTTCGTACACATGCACTTCTGCATACCGTATATGTAGGGTTGCCGGAATCGTAATTTCGGGACATTACGGTCAACGGTAACTCCATCATACCCGCTGTGGATGCCTACAGCAGCCTGCCAAGCCCTGGCATTTGTAATGCCGTACCGTGCTGAGCACAAAACATTTTGGAAGAAGTGGCAGGTATTGTCAGGTTACGGCGAAATTACGCTACGAATTACGGAGTAATTTTGAAAAAGGTTCCGATTCCGGTAACCCTACGTATATGCTTCGAAGCACCATGCCATGCCGTGCCGCTGAGCAGCTCTGCCGCCGCACCCTCACCTTGTCCACGTATTCCCACTCGCACACGTCCCCGCTCGGCAGCACCCTCACGTGAAGACATCTGCATGTGTACATTATACTTCGAAATATTTCTCAAAGTATAGACAGTACCATATGGTATACTTTGAAGTATGATGTGTTCGTGCATTACTGCAGTATGTATAATAGACACCACTGCTGTACCCTCACCTCGTCCACATGGTCCCCCTCGTACACGTCTCCGCTCAGCAGCCCCCTCAAATGAAGACATGAATATTTGTACATTATAGTCCTCAAAGTACGTACCAGTACCACATGGTACGTGGTGTATTTGTACACTATTGTAGTATGTATACTAAACGCCATTGCTGTACCCTCACCTCTTCCGCATAGTCCCCCTTGTACACGTCCCCGCTCGGCAGCGTCACCCTGAAACAAAGACACCCATATGTGTACATTATATCCCTCAAACACATACGGTACCATATGGTATATGGTGTACATACTGTATGTATACTACGAAGTAGTATACTAGAAGTGTATGTATAATTAACGCCATTGCTGTACCCTCACCTCGTCCACATAATCCCCCTCGTACACGTCCCCGCTCGGCAGCCCCCTCAAATGAAGACCATGTACTTCAAGTATATACACATAGCACACACAATATATTCCTCAAAGTATGTACCGTACATGGTATGCTACATGCATATAATACGCTTCTAGATTTATGCATGATGAACGCCATGTCATGCCAAGCCATGCCGCTGAGCAGTCAACACCCTCACCTCGTCCACATAGTCCCCCTTGTACACGTCCCCGCCCGGCAGCCCCCTCAAATAAAGACATCTACAATGTGTATTTGTACTTAAAGTAGATTATATGCCTCAAAAGATATACAGTACATATCGTACGTGGTCTACGTATATATCATGTATGTATAATGAGCGCCATGGCATGCGCCCTCACCTCGTCCACATAATCCCCCCTCGTAGTCATCCATCCCCGCTCAGCAGCGTCACCCTGTACAAAGACATTCATATATGTGTACATTCCTCAAAATACATACAGTACCACATGGTATATAGTGCATACATATACTATTAGTAGTACCATGTACATTCAACGCCATTGCGGTACCCTCACCTCGTCCACATAGTCCCCCTCGTACACGTCCCCGCTCGGCAGCGTCACCCTGAACTCCCCATTCACGCACCCCACGTCAAAATGGTTGTCCACCAGGGGCCCCTCAAACACCCCATAGTGCCCCGCCGCCCCCGCCCTCACGCCACTCGCAACCCCCGCGGGGGGGGCACACGTCCAAGCCCCCCAGTGCCCTGGCATCCTGGCTCGGGCCGGCACCCTCCCTTCTGAGTCCAGCCACCCCTCCTCCACATAGGGCCCCTCATAGCAAGCCCCGCCGTGAAACTGAACTCTGGAAAAGGCTCCCGGGGCGAGGGACCCCCCGTCGAAGCGGCCGACGGCAGAGGCGTACTTGGGGCACCCGGCGCGGCGGCGCGGCGCACGGGGGGTGTAGTCTCGGCGCGTGCGCAGGCGCAGGGGCGGGGGGTCGCGAGAGACGAGGTGGATGCGGCCGGTTGTGACGTGGTTGGCGACGGTGCCCTGCGCGCGCATATTGGTCACGCGGCACTCGTAGTACCCCTCCCAGGGGGGGCTGCGCGGTGATGGGAGGGGGAGG
>JAULBY010055304.1:0-11200 GCA_032358315.1 Ophiocytium majus
TGCGGCCGCAGCAGCGGGTGGCGCGGGGAGAGGCGCGGGGGGGCTGCCGGCCTTGCGGTGTTGGCTGAGCACTTGCGCGGCGGTGCTCAGCGGGGAGGGCGCGGACAGGAGGGCGCTGGACGTGCCAAAGTGGCGGCGCTCCGCACGGCGGCGGCGGGGCTGGGGGGGGGCGGCGCCGGGGCGCTTCACGCGCCTGCTGCGTGTTACACGGCAGCAGCAGCAGGTATGGTGCAGATGGGGGCCGGCAGGGGTGGTCCAAGGCATTGTTGGTGAGGGTAGTGGCCATGCACAGGGACAGGGGGTGTGTGGTTTGCCCGTTTGTTACACTCAGGAACTAATTTTAGCGGCTCCGTACAACACAATTGTGGTAGCGTTTTCACCAATTCAAATCATCTCTGCGGCAGCGGCATTAATACCTCAATTAAGAGCATGATGACGCAAATAGAGCCTTGATGCAGGCGGCAGCGCACCAGAGGCCGGTGCAGCATCTCTGGACGTGCGCACCACAGCAGAAGCCAATTGCTGCCGTTGTCCATGGGCGCAGCCCCATGGGCAAGTAGCACAGCATGTTCGCAGCAGCTTAAACATGCACATCAAACAAACCACTTTTTCCTGTGGTGGTTGACCCGCCTTTCCTGATGCGACTGCAACAGTGCCCTCAACACACCTGGGTGCCGTCGCCGCTGCAGCCGCCGCCGGGGTCGCCTGCTGCTGAGCATCTCCACCCGCCGCCTCCGCCGCTGCCTCCGCCTGCCCCTCTGGCGGTCCCGGCAGCCACACCCACCCATACAAGTCGGCGTACCGCGCACCTGGCCGCACCGGAAGTTGAAGTTCCTTGGGCGCCGCCCCGGGCGCGTACACACAGTCGCTGGTGAGCACCGCGCACGCGGCAAGTGCTGAGCACAGCCGGATGCCGCAGACGCGTGCGAACGGCGCTGTGAACGCGGCGTGCGTGCTCAGCAGAGCGGGCAGGTCAACGGCGACCGTCACCCACGGCGTGGCGGAGCGCCGTGGGACGCTGCCGCCGCCGCTGGCTTCGGTGGCGTCGTCAGTGGCCGTGGGGGCAGCGGCATCCTCCGCCGCTGTGCCGGTGGGGGGCGGCTGCACAAGCGGCAGCGGTGCGCGCACCACGCCGCGGCCGAGTGCGCGGATGCCGGCGTACATGGTGCTGAGGCTGATGCGCGCACGCGCGCCGTCGGCGGCCGCGACGTCGACGTGCACCACCGCCGCCGTGGACGCTCGCAGCGCCCGCAGCTGGAGGTAGAGGTAGCAGCCGGTGAGGCGGAGGTCGGCGCCGGGGGCGGCAGGTATGGCGAGGAAGGCTGTCGCGGAGACCGCGCCCGTGATGCGGAGGCACTTGCGGTTGATGGTCCTGTCCTGGGGGGCAGCAGCGGCGGCGGGAGGAAGGGGAGGGTAGTGTTTGTTGCGGCAGCTGGTGCTGGCGGTTGCTGGTGGTGTGTGGAACGCTGGTGCGGGGGGGCGAAGGGAGGGCCGGGGGGGGGTGTTGGTGGGGTTTGAAGGCCTGGCAGGGCTGGAGTGCGCACACATCGCATCGGCGCCATCTGAGGTGCGGGTCGGGGTGTGTTGGCAGCACAGATCAAGAAAACAGGTGCTCACCATGTACTCCTGCACGTTCCCGGACTTTGCGGCACTGCACCCAGACTTGGCCCCAGGCAAGGCCAGCACATTAACGAATGGGTGCTGCCACAGGGGCGCATCAGACGCCGAGTCCCGCCTGGCCGGCGACATGGTTGCTAATCGCACACTGTAGACAGTGAGGTGCGAGAGTGAAGGTGGAACACACTCCGGGTACCAGCAGTACCGGCGCGAGCAGCACAGCACACAATCCGTTGGTAGTAGCTAGCCAAGGGTTAGCCTCCGGCAGCTTCCGCTGGAGCTAGCGCTCGCATTTGCCTGCTGTCTTTGCGACGAAAGTTTGCGTGTGAGTGCAACTCCAACTGCCATCTGCCAGCGGGCGAAAGGGAAACGCCGTTCCGCCTGTGTGTGAAATGTTGACTGCGCTGCGCAAGGGCGCAAACATTTGCGGCTCGTTGTGCACGGTGTCACAGTGCTGGTGCGCTCCGACGAGCGCTGTGGACGAGTGCCAGGCGCTTCAGGCAGCGTAGCATATCCTGCCTCCCGTGGGCCCTGCGGCCAAAACCTCCCACTCTCTGCAGGTGGCCTCCAAAAACATGACAGGCCGTTGGGCTGCAGCGGCGGCAGTGGCGTTTGCGTGCTTGCACCAGGTGACCGCATGGGCCCCCGCCACTTCCTCCTTCACCCAGGCGTCTCGCAGCAGCCTGCTGGCATCCCGCAGCCGCGGTGGCATCAGCTCCGCCCACTTCCGGCCTGGTGCCCGGCAGCAGCAGCGGGGGGGGCTCCGCATGCAATTCGACTTCAGTAAGGTGATGGGAGCCTTCGGAGGGCAGCGGCAGCCTCCCAAGTCTGCGCAGCCCTCGGGCAGCGTGAAGGCGGCTCTCAAGCAGCCCTTTGACGTGGCAGTCATAGGCTCCGGGCCCGGTGGCGCTGTCATGGTGAGGGCGAGAGCGCCGTGGCGCTGCAAGATGGCTTGCGCAAAAGCATGAAGCTGCCCAGCTGGCTTGCAGCAAGCAGACAGGAGACGGCACATGACAATCCGCATTCTGCTGCGCCTGCTGACGCCAGGCGCAGCCTCCCCGAACCACTGTGCATTGTGTCCTTTGCTGCTCCCCTGCAACCCCCACACAGCAGCACTCCACCTTGCCACCAGCAACACAAACATTCACCGGCCCCCTTCGCGCCAACCGAGGCCACTTTACCAGCACCCCTCCTCACCGCACACCACAAGCTATCTGAAAGCGCCGCCACCACCACCACCGCGGTTGCTGAGATCAAATTCCGTCGAACTGCTGTTGCTGCTGCTGAGCAGTCTCCGCCACCGCTGTAACCGGCGTTGACGCACCTGCGCTTCCGCTGAGCAGGCGACCATGCTGGCGGAGAAGCACGGGCTGCGCGTCGCGGTCATAGACCCGGCGCTGGAGCGCGCGTGGGTGCCCAACTACGGCGTGTGGCTGGAGGAGTGGGAGGCGCTCGACAAGCTGCTGGACATCGGCCTCGGTGAGCTGTCCCTAGGGTTGCACGAAAACGTACATGTGGGCGCTTTTCGTTGTCAAAACATGTTTAAAAAAGATGAGTATGCTGGGCCAGCCGCCAAGCAAGGGCACCAGATACTACCGACACACACGCCTGCGCCAAGCTGTTGCTGTCACTATTTATTTCAAAACATGGGTCATATGCGCTGTATGTACGCTCCGTATACAGCAGATGTGGCGTGCTCGTATACTTCAAGTACTCCGAAGGACGCTTTTGCGCAACCCTAGCTCTCCCGCCGAGCTTTTGGCAGGCGGTTACTCAGGCAGCCCCCAGGACGAAATGGAGGAGGGGGAGGGGAGCGCCAGCCTCAATGCCGTGCTGCTGCGCGGCGCCGCTGGCAGCGGGAGCGCGCGTGGGCGTTGTGGCAGTGTCGGCGGGCATGGAAGGCGTGGCTGCGTGCGGACAGCTTGCACTGGCCGCGGCACCAGCCGCTGAGTGTGGTGGCGTGGCCGCCACTGGCTCGGGGCGTGCACACGCGGCGGAAGTGCGCCTGCACACTTGTTTTTGTTCCAGGCATGCTTGTGCTCAAGGGGGACTGCGCGCGCACACAGTGCCACGTCGCGTGTTTTTGTGGGGTGGCACAAGTGCAGAGAGCACACCTGTAACAGCCGGATGCCTTTCGGGTGTGACGGACCGCTCTGCGCGGGCCTGCTTAGCAGCAGTGCTTACTTCTGTCCTTCTGATTCAACCTGTTCCGCAGGCGCGTGCCTGTCGTGCACGTGGGACGTGGCGGACTGCTTCTGCGGCGGGTAGCACGGCGTGTCTCGGCTTTACTTCTTTTTGTTTTGTTTTCTTGTAATTTACTTCACGTGTTCCACTTTTTCTGCCTTCAAATCACAACTGCTCCGCAGGCGCGTGCCTGTCGCGCATGTGGGATGTGACCGACTGCTTCTACGGCAGCGCACCGTGCGTTTGGATGTCACTCTACTCTTCACTTTTGTTCTTCTAATTGAAACCGTTCTGCGCAGGCGCGGGCCTGTCGCGGACGTGGGACGTGACCGACTGCGTTTACGGCGGTTTGCACGGTTGAAGTGTAACTATATATTTTACTTACTGTTGTTTTCTTCCAATTAAAACCGTTCCGCGCAGGCGCGTGCCTGTCGCGCACTTGGGACGTGGCCGACTGCTTCTGCGGCGGCTCGCACGGCGTGCCGGCTTTTAATTTATTATAATGCAATTGTATTTTCTTTGCCTGTTTATTAAACCGTTCCGAACAGGCGCGTGCCTGTCGCGCACGTGGGACGTGACCGACTGCTTCTACGGCGGCTCCCACGGCGTGCCGGGCGACGAGCGCCTGCGCATCCGCCGCCCCTACGCCCGCGTGGCGCGCGACGCCATGCGCCTCACGCTGCGCGACCGCATGACAGCGGCGGGCACGGTGCGCGTGGCGGCGGCGGTAGATGCTGGCGGCGTGCAGCACACGGCGCAGGGGAGTACGCTGCCGCTGGATAGCGGGGACGTGGTGACGGCGCGCCTGGTGGTGGACTGCTCGGGGCACAACACGGCGCTGGTGGAGCGGCAGGGGCCGCACGACCCGGGGTTCCAGATTGCGTACGGGATGGAGTGCGACCTCAAGGGTGAGCTGCTGGGATGGAACATGTGCTTAAAGTATACCTTCAGTAGTATATTTATGGTGTGTGTACTTTTGGGGGTAGGCATCCGTGGAGCATGTGTCGGTGCGTAATGAGTGCAGCATGTGGGGACCTGAGTGCGTGTGTGCGTGTGTCTCTGCAAGTCACACTACGTCTGTGTACACAATAGCCCTGTGTAATAACATGGGGCGACACCGCGCCATTTTTGCGCCTAAGTGCGTACGGGATGGAGTGCGCCCTCAAGGGTGAGCTGCTGTTCTGGTACACGAGTAGAAGTACTACGTAATACTTCTGAAGTATACACCAAGGGTGAGCTGCTGTGATGGTATCCCAGAAGTAGTACATGGTATCTGCAAGTATGTTTATGTACACAGTACTAGCAGCATACATTCCTGAGCACTGAGCACTGAGCCATCCCCCTGTTCTGCTGAGCATGTGTTCCGCGTCCTGCGACAGCTGCACTGCATCTGTGCAGCCAACATTTTTTTGGTTTGGCCGCTGAGCACCGAGCTGCCCGCCCCTTCTGCTGAGCAAGCGGCCTGCGCCTCTGTGTACACGATATGTAACACGGGGTAAAAGCCCATGCAACACGGGGTAAAACACAGCTCTTTCGCACAGCTGAGCGCTGAGCACTGAGCTGTCCTGAACGCTGCGCCGTCCCCCCCTTCTGCTGAGCAGGCGACCCGCGCCTCTGTGTACACAATGTGTCACACGGGGTATAAGCCCATGTAACGCGGGGTGAAACTGGCGCCCTCACACACCCGAGTGCTGAGCACTGAGCCGTCCTGCGCGCTGCGCCGTCCCCCCCGTGCTGCTAAGCAGGTGGCATGGGCCCATATGACCCTGACGCCATGCTCTTCATGGACTACCGCACGGACTATGTGCCGGAGGCGGAGCGCGCACGGCTGGCGGCGGTGCCCTCGTTTCTGTACGCCATGCCGCTGGGCGCGCCCGACGGAAAGCAGAGAATTTTCCTGGAGGAGACGAGCCTGGTCGCGCGGCCGCCCATGGAGCTGGTGGAGTGCAAGGAGCGGCTGTACAAGCGGCTGGCGCACCACGGGGTGGAGGTGGATAAGGTGGGAATGCTGCCGTGATGTACTTCAAGTATTTGAAATAAGTGACTTCAAGTACTTGAAGTAGTTATATGCAGGCCCACCACCGCTAGAGGTGCACGAGGTGGGGGGGTTGCTGCAAAGTTTGAATTATTGGAGGAGTGCAAGGAGCGGCTGTACAAGCGGCTGGCGCACCACGGGGTGGAGGTGGACAAGGTGGGAATGCTGCCGTGATGTACTTCAAGTACTTGAAGTAATTACCTTGAACCAGACGTAACTACAGGCAGACCGTGGTCGCCAGCTGCCAGCTGGCCGCGTGTGCAGTGAAGTGTGATATACTTCAAGTACTTGAAGTAATTATAGTTCAGCTTGAGTATTGCCGCCGGCGCTGCTGTCGCGCGCCTATATTGGCGCCGGCTAGCAGCAGCCTAGCACGAGGTGGGAACGGTCTCAACTGCGCAGGACACCACCGTGTGTTGTCTTGGTAAATAGGACGGACTTACAAGCAGTCAGGAACTGCCATGTTTGACAGGCTTGGACACGCCGCTTGTGTGTGGTGTGCAATCTATGCACCACGTTTCCTTCCCCAGCTTCACACACACTGCAAGAGAGTGAAATACCGCACACATGCGTGTACACTGCACATGCATCCGTACACTTACGTCTCTACGCGTGCTGTAACAAACGCACACTTTCACTGCCGCGTGCTACTACTGTAGTAGTACGCAGGTGCACAAGGACCCCCCCCTGCATGCGCACATGCACTGTGAGCACCACTGAACCCTCCGTCACTGACGCGCTCTCCGTGTGCACGTGCATTCCCCTATCTCACACTTCTACAATGAAGGGCCCTGGGACATGGGGCTGTACTCCATCAGACTAGTGCTCTGGCAACATGCCAGGCTTCCCTTAGAGTACGCACAGTGCTGAGCATTGCCAGCTTTTTCGGTACACCTATAATGATCCCTTTTCTGGTCACGCGCGCACCGTGTGCGAAGGGCTTTCCGCGCCCTAAGCGGAGTTTAATAAGAGTACATGCACTGTCTGTGTGCCCCACACAGGTGCACGAGGAGGAGCTGTGTGTCATCCCCATGGGCGGGTCGCTGCCAAAGTTTGACCAGCGCGTGGTGGCGTTTGCGGGGGCGGGCGGGCTGGTCCACGCGTCCACCGGGTACATGCAGGTACATGTTGAAGTTGACACTGTCTGCCAGATGGTGTCTGGTAGTTTTATTACTTGCACTTGTGGGCGTGCGAGAGCCCATGTCGTGTATGCCAGCACGCCCACTGGCGGGCATGGCAAGTGCATGGCAGTGTACGTGTACGTCCTAGCCTACTACTTTGAAGTATACGAACACAGTATCTGGTAGTACTTCAACAGAGTAGTTGAAGTTGAAACACACGGGCTCGCTCTGACTGGCGCGCCAGACCAACCAACGACGCGGCGCTGTGCGTCTGTGCCCCTGGCATGCGCACTGTTACCATCTTTTGCCCTGTCAGCTTCCCTTACAACTAATGAGAGTGGTTAAAAGTGGGCTGCCTAAATGGTCCCCCCCCCCCCACCGTCAAGCATCAGGCGTGTGGTGTCAAAGTCAGGCATCCATGCCAACCATGAACACACCCACGTCACCCCCCAAACGCTTCCACACCGCGTGCACCCAAGCCGCTGCCAAGCGCCTGGCGAGGATAACCCCCTCCCGCCCCTGCTATCCCAAACTTTAACTCTGAAACTTCAACACGCAGCCTCCTACGACGAGTCCGGGCCAATGCGGCAGGCACAGTTCAGCGAGGGGTTGTACACTGTGGCCGCGCGTGTAGCGCGCTGGTGGCAGAAGCTGTCGGTTGTGCTTTAGCGCAGCACACCGGAGCTGGCATTGAGGACTGGCCCTCCACCCTCCCGGCGGCGACACGTCGACGCGTACAAGCACGTCACGCTGCTGAGTACACCCCACCCGCCCGACTAAGCTACCCGCAGTCTGTGCCGGGTGCGCACACGCCCTCATGTCTCCATGACCAACACACAAACTTCAACTGCCAACTTCAACATTGCAGGTGCGGATGCTGGCGGCAGCCAAGCCGGCGGCGGATGCGATAGGCGCAGAGTTCCGCCGCGCGGGTGCAGACAGGCGCGGCTTCAACCCCGACCTGGCGGCGCGGCGCGCGTACGCCGCCATCTGGCCCGCCGCCGCCCGCGTCCAGCGCGACTTCCACATGTTTGGCGGGGAGTTCCTCATGCTGCAGGTGCGTCGTCGCCGCCGCCAGTGCTGCACCTGCTGCCGCCACTGCTTCGTCACTGCTGCCCTTTGTACCGCTGCCGCCACCGCTGCTGCCCCTGGCGTCACTGCCACCGACACTGCTGCTGCCGCAGCCGCCGCTGCCGCCGCCGCTGCTGCCCCTGGCGTCGCTGCCACCGCTGCATCTGCCGCCGCCACCGCGCCACCGGCGCCGCTGCCGCTGCCTTTGCTGCCTCTGCCGCCGCTGCCACCGCCATTGCTGCCGCTGCCACCACTGCTGCCTCCGCCGCCACTGCCCGCGCGACGCTGCAGTTTTGTGGCGCAGCTGCGCCTGGCCGTACACTCCTGCGCTGTCAACAGCAATGCTCGCTTGCCTTTCCCGTATTTTATGTTCTTGCACTCCCAGTCTGCGCGTGCACATCGTGCCAGGCCTGCTACTCGGCATTTCTCCAGGTTTGAACTTGAACTTGCACAACTTTTCGCGCACTTTTTTGCCTGCCGCCGCTGTGCTGAGCAGGACGCCCCCGCGCTGCGCGGCTTCTTCAACGCCTTCTTCAAGCTGCCGCTGCCCTACTGGGCGGGTTTCCTGTCAGGCTACCCCAACCTCCCGCACAACGAGCTGCACCAGAGCTGGGACAAGCGCTTTTTCTTTGGGGTGCAGCTGTGGCTGTACGCGCCCGTGCCGGTCAAGGTGCGGGGGGCGCTGCGACTCCGTATTTTTGTCACGTTTTTTTAGTCCAATTTAGTGGCATGACTCACTCCGATGTTGCGCCAATTGTGTAACGGCACCAGTTTCGGCACATGTAGTACGCCATTTGCACACAGTGTAGTACATCAGGGTTAGCGAGTTTCGCTGTCACAACACATGCCTGCCGTTCTTCGGCCACTTCATGCGGGTGTCAAAACCCGACAACGTTACAGCACAGGGCTCTTACAGAAAGCAAACCCCACCCAACCCGCAACCTCCCACACACACACACATGAAACTTACTCAGCAATACCTCAAAGTATACTACTGCTAGACCTGCCCTGGCAGGTTGAGCCCTAGCATGCCAGCGGCTCAGGCCTGCCTGCTAGCAGCACTTGCTGTTCTTAGTTGTTGACGTTGTGAGTTCGTGTACACCGGTACCATCTACTACTGTAGTACATACTTCGAAGTACGTGCTGCCGGGTATGTGCCATTGCCACGCGCGTACCGGCATGCATGGCATGGGCTCCTGCACGCTCACAAGTGCAAATGAATAAAACCACTGTAGTTGGTGTCAGCGGCGGGTGTCTGCAACCCCTGACCACCTACCTCCCCAGACACTGAAAACCCTGCCGCTGCCTCCTCTGCCCCCCCCCCTTTGCACCCCCCCCAGCTTGGCCTCATGGTGCAGGCGATTCTGACGGGCCTACAGCTGGGCCTCGTAAAGTCCGTCACGCCGCTGTCCAATGAGGAGTACGACAAGGACGCGGCGCTCGAGAGCGCGCTGGCGGCGGTGGAGGCCGCCGGCGTCGCCGCCACGCGCGAGGCGGCGCCGCGCGAGCTGGTGGAGACCTGAGGCGGTTACAGCGTAACTGCCAAAGCGGTTATGCCACTGGCCGGCTTGGGTCTACCCTGGCGGCGGTGGAGGCCGCCGGCGCCGCCGCCGCGCGCGAGGTGGCACCGCGGGAGCTGGTGGAGACCTGAATGGGTCAGAAACAGAAAGGGGTTACTGAAACGGTTACAGCGCAACTGCCAAAATGGGTGTGCCGCTGTCCGGCTGGGTCTGTGCTGGCCACGGTTGAGGCCGCTGGGCGTGCGAGGCGGTGCCGCGGGACCTGGTGGAGACCTACCTGAGCGGTTACAGAGTAACTGCCGAAACGGGTACTTCGCCGCCCACTTCGGGTCCGTGCTTGCCGCGGTGGCGGCTGGTGACGCCTGAGCGGTTACATCGTAACTGTGGCTCAAAGCGGACTGTGCGGGCGCATTTGGTGCTGCCGGCCGCGGCGCTGCGGACAGTGTTATAGGGGGGCTACTGTAGTGGTGCGTGCCTAGTCAGCGGGTTTGCGCGCGTGCTATACTAGACACACTTGGTGCAAAGAATGTTACAAACAATTTGGCGCATTAGTCCCTTGGATGTCGCTATTGCTCCCACATGGCAGTGGGTGCAGCAGTGCTGCCATCTGCTGTCGAGAGGTGCTGCGGCTGCTGCTCTGCTGCGCTGAATGCCCCCGTGCGCATTGCCTACCCGCGGTCTGCAACTGTTTTGTGTGCACACGCACCACCACGCTGCACTCACGCAACCATTAAACAAAATTTTGCTAGCAACCCGTCTGCATGTAACAGCTGTGCGCATGCGACACGCACGTGGCAATGGCGACGAGCAGCGCAGCAGCTGCAAAACCCACCCAAACCTCGGCCGCACTCTGTTTTCAATCAAAGGTCTTTTGTGTGCCTGCAGATGTTGCGCAGTGCGCACGTGCTTGCCCGGGCAGGACACAGTGCACCCCCCAGCATTTCCTCGGCTGCCGCCAACCTAACTTGCTAACCAGCAGCGGCTGCAGCCGCAGTGTGTAAGGCAGTCTACTGCTAGTGGCAGGGCTCCCAGGGCACCTCCCCTCTCCAGTGCACACTTGTGCGGCCCCTTGCACCCCAAGCCCTCATGTGTGGAGCCTCCAGCAGCAGAAGCGTTGTGTTCCGCGCGTGTGCACAGCCTCAGAGGCTGCTGAGCCACTGCAGCGCCTGGAAATGTCCAGGCGCGCGGCAACAGCAACTCTCTGCAAATGGGCGGCCGCTCGCCGGCAGGGCAAGCCATGTGCCTCGGTGTCACTGGACTTCAAGTTGTTTGCCGCTTTGCAAACTGTGCTGGTGCGGCGCGCGCGCGCAACAGGCGCCAATGGGGCACCTCACTGCACCTTGGGAATGCGAGGCTACCGCCGCCGCCCTCCCCCCACCTGGCTGCAGCCTCAGCCGCGCCGCCACACGCTGCCAAACTGGCAGGCGCCGCCGCTGCGCGTGCATTGCCTGCTGGCGCTGCGCCGCTGCCGCCACACTCAGCTGCCGTCACAGGCGGTGACAGCACGTTGTCTGGATGTATGTACCATGGCTGCATCCGCTTGCGAAGCCCGCAACCGCCCGCTGCTTCCGCCGCACGCCCGGCTGTGCAAACAGCCCCATTCGCCCCCCGCCAGTCCCCCCCTGCCTGGGGGGGGGGGGGGGGGGGGGGGG
>JAULBY010055326.1:0-35217 GCA_032358315.1 Ophiocytium majus
GTAATTTTGATAAATCCTTCAATTTTTAACATTGGTTGTGCTATCATTTAATCGCCTCTAGTATTGACCAAGACTTCATTAGTCTCAGGGTCGGTAATTTTTACATGACTTGAGAAATAAAAGCCCCCGACTTCGTTAGGTCTAGCTTCTTTTAGGGGCTTTTTTCCTTCAGCATTTGCTGCTGGTTCTTGCTTATTTTGCTCAGTACTCATAACTATTATTTATCTCTCAAAGGATGTCACGTTTTAAGAATATTGCTGGGGGAGTTTCGCTAGCTTGTACTGGACCCCAAAAATCTTCATTCCACGCTTCTGTATAGTACTGTACTGGCATCACGTTCTTAGGTAGCATACTCTGAACTGTTGTATGTAGCGGATAATATAGCCCTGGAATAGTAGCGTCATAACCCCTAGTTAAATTACCAACGGTGTTGTTTACTAAATCTATGCTGCCAAATTTGATATCTTCACTGCCAATTCTTAGCATATTACCTATGCTTAGTGTACCCTTAATAACGTCACCGTTACGTGATGAATCAGGGAACGCTATGTACCAGTTAGTACCTACAGCAGTTAAAGTATAATCAGTAGAAACTAATGCTTCACCTGTAGTTTCGTCTGTAATAACAGCTCCATTATACTGATTGTAGTCAGATTCTGGTAACTTGATACCATAAACTGTTTGACTAGTACCTGTATACTTGTTAGTATAAGTATGCGTTGACACAATATCATCTAATTGATAAATTTCTACTAAACGTGAAGCATTTTGAACGTAGATTAGTTCATCAATGTCTGTTAATGGCTGAGTCAACCAAGTTTCTGAATCTGGGTTAGCTCTGCGAACTATACCAAGAACAGTAGGATCTTGTTGCATAATTACTCTAAACTGAGGTGCTACGGTACCTGGGCCAGTTATTCTAAGCTTAGGAACAAAAGTATATCCTGTGCTTGGTTTGTTTAGCTCGTCAACTATGATGTTGATACCTTGAATAGTGTATCTAACTAATACATCATTAGGGTCTCCTAGAACAACTTGTAACTTAGGTGCTATGCCGCCAAATAAGTCTGGGTTTTCTATTTCTACACTAATCAAGTTAGGATCAGTTCCCCAATCAGCACTACCTGGAGTCACTAATTCAATAGCTATAACAGATAGATTATAAAGACTATCTATATCAGTCTTAAGCTGTATTGAGAAGTTCATCTGACCTGGAGTACTATATGGTGTCATAGATGTGCTTATTACATCAGCAGTTGAATCAAAATTCTCTAAGATACCAATTTCATTCTGATTAAAACCATATTGGTAGATTCTTAGATGCTCAGGCATTACACGAGCACCATCAACTGTTACCCATAAACGATCTGTATTAGTTAAATCCCAGAATGGTTGATCTAACACAAATGCGCCATAGTTCCAAATATAACCACCACTTACGTAAGGTTCTAAACCAGGACCCGAAACTGGAAGTGTTTTAGCTGAATTATAATAAAGAGCAACTGAATACGGTGATAAGTTTTCTACATAGTATCCGTTATTGTAGTTAGTAGTTTTTCCAATGTTGTTGATACTTGCCACCGCACTAGCACCTGAACCACCAGTACCAGTATCATCAAATACGATTGATGGAGGTACTGTGTATCCTGAACCTGCTACAGTGATTAGAATATCTACAACTTCACCGCCACCTGATATAATTACTCGACCAGTAGCTGTTACTCCTCCTGGATTTTGCGGAGCAGTAAATGTAACTGTAGGTTCTGTAGCATATCCACTACCTGGATTATCAATTGTTATAAATGTTACGCTACCATTAGTAACTGTAGTAGATGTATATGAACTGTTTAGTGTATCAGCACCAACACATCCATCTATTCTAACGTGTGCTCCATTTACAAAATTAATTTCATTACCTGAAATATTCCAATTCAAAGTAGCTTCTGCTGTAGGAGTACCACCATCTGCCCATGTAACTGTAGTAGTTGAAGTAGTGTATCCTTGACCACCATTTACAATCTGTAAACCATTGACAAATCCAGAAGCCGCGTCATTGTATGTTAAGTCAACTGAATAACCTAACGTACATTCAGCACTTGCTGATGAACCACCTGTGCCAGTATTATCAAATGTTATTGCTGGAGCAGTTGTATATCCGCTACCTGGAATTGTAATTTGAATTTCAGTTACTACACCACCACCTGATATAATTGCTATACCTTCCGCTAATACACCATCAGGGTCTGAAGGAGGATCAAATAGAACCACTGGAGGATCAAGGTAGCCTGAACCACCTACTAGATTAATAATATCTTTTACATTACCACTAGTAGCTAGCTTTGCGTTCATTTCTGCGCCTGTACCACCTACAGATGATGTTATTACAGCAGATAATATGTCACCACCTACTCCACCTAAACTATCATAGTTAGCTCCAGCATAATTAAGTGCTGTACCTGCTATGATAGTACCAGTTCCTGTAGTAACTACGACAGGGGTAACGAATCTATTAATGCTTAGAATTCCAGCTACTGTTTCATTGCCATAGTAATCAGTTTGTAAAGATTGTTGATTAGTATAATTAAATGTAGTTACACCTACAGCATCACCATCTCGTAACTGTTCATACATTGTCATCGTTTGCCCTACTATTCTGTAAGTAGGAATATTACTTGTATAAATCATCTTAACAACAGCACCTCTTGGTGGCAGACTTGCCTTACTAAAGACTACCCATACATTTTCAGGATCAAACGGTATAGTATTAAAGTATCCATACTCTGGAGCATATTCACCATCAAACAATGCGTTATAGAATGCTTCAGTAAAGTTTAATAACCAATCTGTTGCGTAAGTTTGTAGATTGCCATTTACATATACTTCTAATTGTGCTTCTGGATCCATTTCTCTAACAACAGTAAGTGTAGCTATGTTATCATATGTCCATACTAAACCAAAATTACCTGATATTCCGTATAGACTATTATCTGGATCCCATGTTATTGAGTTACTGCTCATTGAAGGTAGTGGAGCTAAAGTCCAAGTTGTTAATACTGGATTAGCACTACGTGATGCCATTGTTCCATCGTATCCGATTGCTGCCCATTCGTTAGCACCTGCTCCATAGATATCAGTCCAAATAACCTTCTTGAAGTCACGTAATGTACCGCTATACTCAGTAGTAAAGTCAAGAGTGTTACCTATTGTTAATGAATCACCAACAGTAAATGTCCATGTACCATCAATTGTAGTAGGATTACGTGTAACATTAATTGTATTTGTACCTGCGTCAATAGCAGCTACATAGCAATATAAATCAGTAGGTATATCACCTCCAGTAATACGTGAGCCTACAGTTAAGCCTGTTACGCTAGCTACAGTGAATGAGTTTCCATTGTTTACTGTAGCTACAGTTTTATTAACACTAGATGTACCAGGTGTTAATCTTACTAATGTGCCTTCTGTTCCGCAAAGTATGAAGTAATCATCTGTTTCATCATACGCAATTGATGTAAAGTCAGTAGTAACTCCAGTAGATACACTACTTATGTATACCCAAATTCTAGAATCAATACTAGCATAAGCAGCAGCGCCTTGACCTGTAGTGTCAGTAATAATAACTGTAGGATTAGAAGTATAGTTTACACCAGCATTTGTAATATTAATACCTATAATAACACCGCCAGATACGACTGCTTCAGCATCAGCACCTACACCACCGCCACCTACGATAGCTATGTTTGGAGTAGCACTATATCCAGTACCGCCTGCTTCCATTACTATTGTGAATACTGAGTCATTTAAGTCATAAGGATTTTGACTTAATAGCACAGCACCTTTAGCACAAGCAATAATAGACATGTTTTCTATACCTGAGCCTGTTAAACTTCTATGTGCTGCTCCTCCAAATACTGGAGTAGTCAAGTCCCAATCGATAGGAGCATCCCATCCACCTGAAGCATCGTCCCAACCTAAGGTTGGAGCTATGCCACCATGCCAACGCATAGTTGTTTCTGAACTTACTGAAGCAAAAGCTTCTGCTCCGAAACCACCGCCGCCTGAGAATTGAACGATAGGTGCTGATGTGTAGCCTGAACCTGGATTAGTAACCTTAACAGCTATCACAGCACTGCCACCTAACTCTGCTATAGCAGTAGCACCAGAACCTCCACCACCTAATATTGTAACTGTAGGAGGAGTAACATAACCTGTTCCCGCAACATGCATAATAATATCAGTAACTAATCCAGCTGTGATTACTTCTGAGAATCCATATGCTGATACAGCGGTTACATCACCACCTGTACTATACACGGTATCTACTGCGCCTAATGCCATGAACTGTCCATTAAGTTTATCGTATGATACATTGATTAAGTCACTAGAGAACGGCATTTCGGCTCTTACCCATGGATATGGAGTTGGCTCAACTACAAATGGATCTATATTATAATATACTTGTCCACCGTCACCTACTGCTACCATAAATTTATACGTATCACTTGTATCATCATAGTTGCTAGTTATTGAGTTAAATGCTCTAATAGCATCAACTGCTATCTGAGATTCCCAATCCCATGCTGGTTCGCCTACCGATGTTGTAATAACACCATAATCACCTACTGCAATATATCCAGTACCATTTTGATACCATATATCATTTAAGTTAGCAATTTCTGGTACTGGGATTGGAGGAATGAAACCATAATGCTCACCATCT
The DNA here is from genome assembly GCA_032358315.1 of Ophiocytium majus. Lineage (NCBI taxonomy): Eukaryota > Xanthophyceae > Mischococcales > Ophiocytiaceae > Ophiocytium > Ophiocytium majus. The sequence continues at coordinate 4,721 of JAULBY010055326.1, forward strand.
GCTATAGCTGTTGATACTCTATAGAAAAATTCTGGAACTCTACGTCCATTTAATTCTACAACAGCATTAGATGGATTATCTTGTAACGCATAATTCTTTAATGCGAACGATGTTTGTCCTGCTTTAGATTTAAAGAACTGAGTTTCAGGAACTGAATATGAGTTAAGATTAACTACTCCTGCGGTTTCTACAGTAGGTCCAAATACAACTAAACTTAGATATTCATTAGCTATATCAATACTTCTATTGAACTGTACAGTTGCTAGATTATTGATACTACCAAACTTATAAGTCAAGTCAACAAGATTTAGCATATCATTAATTGTGATTTGCGCCATTGCTTGTGTACCAGTTATTAAATCAGGTGCTGATAATCTAACGATTGGAGTAGATGTAAATCCACTGCCAGTATTAACAACATCAATTCTTACAACTGAGTCAATTGGTCCGTTAACACCATCACCTAGAACTGCTGTTGCTACTACACCACCAGCTAATTCTGGATTTTCAGCAGCTATAACTGTAACTGTAGGAGCTGTAGTATATCCACTACCACCAATTACTACATTGATTGATTGAACAATGTATGATACATCAGTATAAGTGCTTACACGAGTAGCAGTTGCTCTAGCTGTAGCAGCAGCAGGAGTAGGAGACATTGGTTGTCCGATAACCATACCACCGTTTTGTACTGATGGTAAACCTGTCATTAAAGTAACCGCTACTGCTCCACCACCGCCTGTGCCTTCATTTTCAAATACTACTACAGGTGCTCCAGTGTATCCGCTACCTTTTGATAAGATAGTAATAGAGTTAACACTACCAGTGATAGCTGAAGTTGCTGTAGCAAAGTTACCACCAGTGCCAGCATTATTAAACACAACTTGAGGAGCATGTGTATATCCTGAGCCTGAGTTAGTAACTGTTACACTTACAACTTGACCTGCTGTAGGACCTGAGCCTAGTACTGCTGTACCAGCTGCGCCAACACCATCACCACCTGTAAACACTACTATAGGAGCAGTAGCATAACCTGAACCACCATTAACAACACTAACAGATAATACTGCGCCTGTTAATGTGGATGTAACTACAGCACCTGAACCACCAGGTCCCACTAGTCTAATTGTTGGAGGGTAATTGTATCCACTACCACCATCTAAAATTTCAAATCCTTCAATATCACCTGCTTGATATCCATAACCAGGATCAACAATACTGATGCTAGTGATTACACCGCCTGCTGCTGAGTTAGGATCTACTGGTGATACATTTACTATACCTGTAGCAGCACGACCACCAGGAATAGCTACCCCATCAGGATAACTTACTCTTGGTACATCAAATGTAACTGTAGTGCCACCTGGAGTTGGATCATATAATCTACCACCATCTGTAACAATAATAGCAGGGATAGCAGTATACGCTATAGCTGTTGCTACTGTGCCACTTGCTGGATAACCAGGTGGATTAGCGATTTCAATAATAGGAGCTGAAGCATAACCACCACCACCATTGGTAACAATAACAGCTACTACTGAACCATTTTTAACAATTGCTCTAGCAGCAGCATAGTTACCACCTGTACCTATACTGATTACATTTACTACTGGTGCTGTTGTATAACCTGAACCACCGTTAGTAACTACAATTTTGTTTATTGACCCAGAGATTGGATTATATGTTGTAGTAGCTACTAATCCTCTGTATAGTATACGATTACCGTTATTGTATATTACAGGAGGAATATATGGATCTGTTGGAGCTGCAGCAGGAGCAAAGCTTGATGCTGGAGACTGCGGATCATAATAAGTAACATCTAACTCTAATATAGAATTAGGTATAGTTGTTCCAACAGCGAATGCGATATATTCAGAAGATGTTCTGATTAATTCGTTACCGCCACCAATTTCATTTACTGATACTTGAACTTCTGTATTAGCAGCAAACGCATCAACTGAACTGTTTCCATAATTGAATACTGTAACTGTCTTATTTTGCCAATCAACAGAGAATGTGTATGGATAAGATGGATCAACTGGATTTAGTAAATCACCTTCATTGTATGCTCTTATTAGTTCTTGTTTGTTAGCACCTCTGACAATGCTTTGAACACTAATGAACACATCAACTGATAACGGATTAGCAGTTATATTATCAAACGAATAAGTTGTTCCATCAATTGATGTATCAAATACTAATGTAATAACTTTGTATCCAGTGTGGTCAACTTTATTTGTTGCTGGAGGGAACACTGAGAGTGGATCCCATGATGCGCCAGGACGAGTTTTAACATAGATAGTAACATCGTCTGTTACATTACCTGCTACCATTTCTTCAGGAGCATAACCATCAGCAAACGCACCACCTACTACATCGTATGTAGTATCAGTGACTTGACTCATTGGAGGTGCTTGTAATATTGTATCTAATGATTTTACTGCCATTGTGTTAGGTGAAGTATAAGACCATCCACCAGCATCCCAACTTTCATTGCCAGGATTAGGAGCAGCAGACTCTCCAGGTAATGTGTTGTAATTGAATGGATAATCTAAACTAGCAAAAACTAAACCACCTGATATGTATGGATCAAAAGTTATAGTACTGAGTGGGATACCCAAGTTAATATCTAAATATAGTTCAAAAGAATATTTGTCAGTAGCGACAGGATTAGCAGCAGTAGGAGTTATAATTAATTTTACATAGAAACTCTTACCACTTATCTGAGGCATGCCAGTAATATTATAGATAGTTACTAAGTTTCTATCTCTTAAATTATGTTCTTCTAATGTAGTAACTCTAGCAGGAATATCTTGTGTTATTCCAGTAATGTTGCGTTGAGGAATAACATATACGTTTGAACCACCAAACGCAGAGTCGCCTAGTAACTGAACACCTTGGAACACTGAGTTAGGATAAGTTATGCCTGTCATCAATGTGTTAACACTATTAGGCATATTAATAGTAGGTTTATAGAAAGCTACTATTCTATCTAATGCGTTTAGCTTTTTAGAGCTAGATCCTAAAACTGTCCAATTATTAATATCAAATGTAGCATCGTTATTGCTTATAGCACATTCGTATACTTTACCTTGATAAGAAACAACAGAACGATTAAATGATACTGGTTCATTTATTAAAGCTACGTCATTTGCTATGAAGTTAAATGATGTCACTGGTTGTGTTAGTTCTTGGTTGAAGAATAACTGAACCTTAGTATTATTAACTGGTGAACCATCTAATTGATTTACGCACTTTAAGTAATAATATATTGGTGCTAAGTTGTACTGGTTCAAACGATAAAATGCTACACGTTGTCCATTTACTTGTCCTGGAGCTATACGTAATGAAATAATAGAATCTGACGGATTCAACCAATCAAATGTAATAGTAACTGGAGCTATAGTAGTCGCAGGTGTTACACTAGTAATAGATAATACTACACCTGAATCACTAGCAACTAGTGTACTACCAAGAATAGAACTTACTGTGCTTAACTTAATAGATGTAGTTGTTGGTAAATCTCTAGTTATATAATTATCGAATGTTACAGTTAAATATCCTGCGTTGGTTTCGTAACTATAGTCTGGAGTCAAATGTGTATTATCTTGAATTCCATACCCAGTAACGATAATATCGGCTATTCTAATTGGTATATCAACAATCGGAGCATAATTTTGAACCAAGTTCAATATATTAGGAGTAAATGTTAATAAATCACCATCAGCAGGTTTAACTGTATCTTGATAAACAATCGTAGTTATATTTTGTTCTATATTGTTTACACTGATTACCTTTTTTGATAATAACGGATCAGCGTTATATTCCACATAATCATTTATGCTAACACTTTGTACATCATAGTCAGTAAACTCAACTTTTATACCAGCTGCAGCTGTAATAACTTGATCGATAGTAACTAAACGATTTAGTTCATCAATGCTTACAACTTTAACATAAGAATTGTTATATCCTGGAGTAGGATTTGATCCTATACTCACATTCATGCCAGCATACACATCTAGTACATTATTAACTTCTATTACATTTGTTACTGATGCTGCTGCTGATAAGTTAGTGCTAACCCCTGTTACAAACACTGCTGTTACTGTTCCAAATGTATCTCCACCTTGAGGAGGAACAAATACAGATGTTGAAACACGACCTGTTCTATTTGATAACACTAATGATGTATCACCTATACTAGCTGCTACATGTAGTTGAGTTTCTAAACCTGTACTTGCTGAAGTAGGTGTACTTGCTAAACGTTGTACATCTCCAAAAATACCAGCGTACCAAGTATTTGGTTGCCATGTAGTGATATCTGAAGTAAATGATGTTCTATCAAATCCTAAAGTAGTAGTAATTTCACGAACAGAATCTCCACCAAATACAGATCCTATTATAGCTGTTACTGCTAATCTGTAGTCTTTTACATTACTACTTCTATCATTGTTTAATAGCTGTATTCTGTTAAGATTATTAAATGCGTCTGTTTTATTTTTATAAAGCGCAATACGAGATTGTGGTTTACCATCATCAATTACTGCTATACCAGCAGCACCTGAACCGCCACCACCTGAGAAAGTTACATTAGGCGCAGTTGTATAATCAACACCACCTCTAGGCATACTAGGATCAAGTGTGTTTTCTACTATTTCAATAGCAGCAACAGAATAATCATTTACAGATACAGTAGCACCAAATGGCATTATTACTTCTGCAGCTGCGCCAGTACCTGTTCCAGTTGATTCGCTGAACTGTACTATAGGTGTTGAACTATATCCAGCACCAACATCATCTACTACGATTTCTTCTACTGAGAATTTCAGATTAAATTTAGCACCTGTACCACCAGCTGGGCTAGCAGTTGTTGTAGCATTATTAATTGAAGGTAAAGTACTATAACTACCACGTACAGTAATTATAGCGGAAGCAACAGAGTTACTAGCTCCTAAACCAGTAACGGTCACTCTAGCTGATGTACCTGCGCCACCATTAATTGTAAGAACATCGTTTAATGAATATCCACTACCGCCAGCGTTTACTATAGCATAGCTTAGATACATACTAGCTACATGTGCTGTAGCTATAGATGATGCTCCGCCACCTAATATTTGTATAGTTGGAATTTGTATGTATTCTACACCATTCTCAGTAAGTGATAAATCGTAAATTCCTGTGCTTACATTTGTTAACGTAGCAATTGGATTTGGTAAATTAACATATGAACCAGCATAAGTTGTACCACCCACTGAGTATACAGCCACAGAAGTAATAGCACCACCATTAACTGTTAATACTTGTAATATCGCAGGATCTGGTACATTTGGAACACTAATAGAAACTAAATCAAGTTCGTTGTATCCGACACCGCTTTCTCCATCTGTTATGCTTATAGCTGATGAATTCTCAGTGTTAACTGACATAGCAGCTACAGCTACAGCACCAACACCGCCACCACCTAACAGTCTGACAGTAGGTATATCTATGTATCCAGAGCCAGCTGATATTACATCAACTCTAGTTATAATGCCACCAACAGAACCTACATAATAATATGAATCATCTAATAATCCTAATGGAGCTTTAGCACCATTCAATGATTTAAATCTTACAGGATCGCCTGTTCTAAATTGATGAACGAATGTTAATGTAGCATCTTTTGGTAATGTTACTGCAGTGTTTAATTTAACAACTGCTGGAGCAACACCATCTGATGGAATAATTTCTATTACAGTTGTATTTGCTGGAATAAATCTAGGTGATGAGTCTGCGTTATATAACACACCCATACCTACAGTAATTCCTTCAGCATATAGAATTGGAACTAAGATAGATGATCTTACTGATTCTGCTACAGTAGGTACATTGACTGCGCCATCAACTGGTACAATCATAGCAATAGTATTTCTATTGATACCTGCTCTTAGATTATTATCATATATAATGTCATTTAACGCAAAATACTGAGTGAACGCAACATCATATGGAGGCTCAACTTCAATTAATGGTTGAATAGCATAACCAGCACCAGGGTTAACAATATCAACGCTAGTAATAGCACCTTCAGAATTAAGATTAGGATTTAATAATACAGTTTGTCTAGGCAATGGATATATAGTAGTATCTATATAAGCAGTAATCTTAGGTGGCCTAGTTAAAGTATAACCACGAGCACCATCATAAACTTGAATCGCAGGTAAATCTTGACGAACTGGAACACCAGCAAGATGAGTAGTAGCAACTGTATTCTCGTAACCTCTGATTAAACCTGTAATAATTCCAGCATATCTATCTACTGTTTGATACGCTATTTTTTCTTCACCTATTCTAACTACGCCAGTACTCATTAATGAATACGCATTTTCTACAGAAATAGGATCATAAACTGTCAACATATCAGTTGTAGTTAGACTAGTTAATGTTGCTTTATTAAGTGAAAGAACACCAGTAGTAAAATCAATAGCAGTAATTTGTGTGTTTAATGCTAATGCTCCACTATCACTAGTAATAAACTGATTTACTCTTAAAGCTTTAGGATCAGCTACTTTAATTGATGCTGTAGGTTGTCCGTATATCTGAGCAGAGAAAGTAGTTACAGGTAATGTGATAAACTCTGTTACTTGTGTAGCAGGGAAATCAGGTAATCCATTCGGTAATAATCCTACTCCAAAATTTTGGAACCATTGAGTATAATCTGACGTTTGCCAAATTGAATCAAATGGATAATATTGATTAAACTGTAATGGTGTATCTAAATTATATTGTAACTGCGGGCTATAGAACTGACCTAATGTACTATCGTATTGCGCTGGTACATCAAAATCTGTAAAGCTTCCATAGTATGGATCAGTTTTGTTGTACACTAATGCGAAATCTTTAATAACTACGTGGAACGGTTTAGTTTCATTTAAGTAACCTTCAAGGAATAACTCGTTATCACGTTGGAACTTTTCGTTCTCAGTAAGTTCACGTAACCTATGGTCTACATCTAAGAATGAAGTTTTGTTTAACCAAGGTAAGTAATTTTGACCTTGATTGCCTTCTGATGCGATTAATTGGAACATTAATATCAATGATTTATTTCTAAAGATTAATTCACCTTCAGTATAAATCTGCTCATTCAACGCTCTTAGTACCCAGTAAATAGCATCAGAAGGCATATTTGCTGGAGTAGTTACAGCATACAATGATGGTAAAAGTTGGAAAGTACCAAATTGTAAACCGATACGTAACCACGCAGCATCTTTATATATGTAAACTTCAAATGCGCCTTCACCGTTATTAAGTACTTTAACTACTAAGCCTTCATATGGATCTATTGTTTGTAGTTGATAGAATCTACCTACTGTTAAAACAATTTTAAGATTTCTATCGTAACCAGCAGCCCACCATGTAGCATAATCCCAATAATCAGCAGTATCAAAAGCACGTCCTGTTCTACTTTCTGCTGCTGTTCCTGTTTTGTTTAAGAAACTAGGTGCTTTATTTTCAGCAGCCGGAATATTATAAAGTATCTCATTAGCATATGTAAAATAGTTTTTCAGTGCTATAAATGGATCTCTAAACATTGTCTGGCGAGGACGATGCGCTGTACCTGTTTGTACTAACGAAGGAAGTGTAGGATCAGGAACTAATTGTCCTAAAGCATCACGACCGCATAATGAATCTAAGAACTTAGAATACAAACTTGCTGGAGGAGCAAAGTCATTTAATGCTGATGGGAATCCTGGTAAGAAATCAAATGTTGAGTTCTCTCTGATTAAATCAAACTGTTGATGTAAGTCATCATTAATTTCTGATACAGTTAAACCAATATGTAATACAGAAGTTTGGTCGTTAATATCATTACCTGAATTATACAATGCTACTGTAGAAGCATTTAATGCTGCCATGTATGAAACACCAGAATTCAATGGATCTTGAATATACTGTGCTACTGTCTTAGCATTTAATGTTTTTCCTAACTGAGTGTATACTGTATTACTATCGCTTACCCAGAAGTAGTAACGTGGTGATAAACCACCAGTTGAATCTTCAACATATTGGAAGCTATAGTTAATTGTAGAATATGGTAGTCCAGGACCTGGCCACTCATCAGGAGTAACTAATGATTCTGTCCATGTGTATGCTGATACTACTGAACCCGGAAACACTGTAGCAAAATGAATTGAGTTATAATCAGTATCATTCTGATGATAGTTTACCCAACGAGCATTACTTGTATCTACCCAAATTCTACCTACGTGTTCTTCGCCCCATAATAAACTTGAAGCATTACTGTTAATAGTAACATCGTATGCTGCTGGATCAGTAAAGCCAATGTAGTCAATATTTTGCTCGACTATACCTAATATTTTTCCACCTAGTGGATCAATAGTATCAATATAAGCTAATGTTTCATTAGAAGTTTTATCGTAAATTTGAACATTTAAAATTAATGCTGCGTCAACAGTAGATTGTGATTTACGATATGTATGCCAGTCTGTTTGTTGCTTAGCATTAACAAACATTATAGCACCATTTTGTAATCCGCTAATTGTAGAGAAGTTTTTAAATAATAAAGCTGAACCTTCTGCTGCTGATTGTTTAATGCTTTGACCGCTAGTTCCAGCGAATGTTGGATTATTTGATTGTGCGTAAACATATTTTCCAGGATTCTCAAGTGATGGATTAGCAACACCTAAATAGTCAAACATGTAAACAACACCACCATTAATATTCTCATCAATGAATTGTGTTGTATCATGATCAAAAATAGTATCATTGTCAATAGCGTCATCAGTGTAATCAAATATAGTTGGTGCGTACTGATTGCCAGCTGGGGCTGTTGTAATAAAAGAATCTTGTTCACTATAAGCAAGTGCGTAACCAAATTGGCTAACATTTTCTAGATGTGGATCATATATAGTTTGTGTTAGAATATATGGCATTATACCTAGTTGTGCTAACACTTCTGAGTCACCAGTGATAGATAACTTATTATTAACTTGAGCAGTTGTTTGATCGATTAATGAAATAGTTATAACTTGGTGACCTAGTGGATTAACACTACCTGAAGCCATTACATTAGGTATAGAAGGAGAATTAGTATTAATAATATCTGCCACTGCTGCTGCTGTTGAAGCAAATACAGGTACAGGAATATTATTAATGTAAATAGTACCATTAACAAAGTCAGCGATTATACCTTGTGCTACACCAGTTTTCTTACCTATGTCTGTGTATCTATAAACAGCGCCATCTACAAAACTACCATCTACTTGATTTAATGAATAAGGAGCACCGATTAATAATTCACTAGTAGTAACATTGTTTGTTTGACCTCTACCAAATTCAGCGCCAGCATCAGCAGCAGCATAACCTTCACCTGTTGGTTGAGTTATTGTTTGTGATAGAGTGTAAGTAGTATCTGTTCCTAATTTGTCGAATATATAAACGCTACCTGCTTGTATTTTACCATCAACTGTTGATAGTGGAGCAGTGATAATTAATCTGCTGCCATCATTGTTGAAAGACATATTATATCCAAATAAATCAGTAGAACTTGAGCCTACAGTTATTTGGCTGCCAGTAACAAAAATATAATTAGAAAAATCAGCCGCTGCTTTAAAAATATAAACAGTGTTTGTGCCATCAGCTACCGCTATATAATTAGCATCGCCTGATATAGCTACGTGTTTACCAAATTGTACTGGATCAGCATCTGGTGAAGTAAGGCTAGTAATTGATATTAATGCGCCATTTTCTCCAGTATTTGAAAATACTTGAGCTTGATTTGTACCTTCATTTGAAACTACTAAAACTACACTGTTAGTCACACTACTATTATATTGAGCAGCAGCTATTTGTTTTGCTGCTCCAACAGCGACATTTAGTGTCTCGGTTAAAGTATATACGCCAGATACTTGTGTATATCTTTGAATTTCGCCAACTGTTGATAGAGCAATAGCATATCCTAAGGCAGTAGTATACGCTGCGCTGCTAGTAGGAGACTCTATATCAGCTAAGATTGTTGAACTATTATAGTTGATTGTTTTTTCATAAACTGCCCAATCAGTATCTACATCTTCGTCTACCCATACTCTAGTACGTAAAAACTCAGTGTTGAGTAAGTTTAGGTTTATAATATCAGCAGGAGTAGCAACACGTTGTGATATTAGTTTTAAGACAACACCCTGTGATTGAATTTGTTGTACTGAAGGATCTAAGTTCAATGTTATTTGGATTGTTGAATCTGATAGTACGTTCAACACTGAATAATATCCGTTAACTTGAGAATCAAAATCAACAATAGCAATTGTAGTATTTTGTGTTAAATTATGTGATCCATCAAAATATATAGTTACAGTACCGTCTAAGTTATTAACTAATAGAATAGCAGTAGTATTAATAGATACCGTAGTATACATCTGCCAAGTACCATTAACATCAGCTATCCAAATGAAATTACCTTTATTCAAGGCAGTAACACCATTGGCATTAGCAGCTAAACTTGCTATATTATATGCGCTATACTTAACATCGTTAAAGTTAGCATAACCAGCAGCCGGTAAAGCTGAGTCTGCGTTATAACTATTAACTGGTATAGTTGGCAAGAAATCAGTAGTTAATGGTTTGCGTCCATAGTTAACTAGTCCATTTAATTGAACTGTTTGTTGAACTCCAGCTACTTTAGGATTAACATAACCACCACTTATGTAAGTAGTATATGTAGTAGAATCAACTGGCACTAGTAAAGCAGGATCAGTGTATAATCCAAACTGCGTTGATGAATATCCTACAGTTTTAGCATAATAAGTATTACCATTAACTTGGGTCATACCTAACACTTCAGTTATTGTTAGTTTTTGACCGTCATATAATCCATGAGCAGATGTTGTTGTAACTACTGCTGTTGTTGCTTTAGTAATTCCTGAAATTTTGATATTTACCATACCAATCGTAGCAGGATTACCACTTAGTAAATCTTCGTTCAAATCCATTTCAACATAGTTTTGATTCAACACACCACCAAACTGTCCTGATAGTATAGACCAGTTTTCATATGTAGTGTAATCAATTGTTGATTGTGGTAATTGAGCTTTCTTAAACACATTCAAAGCAAGTGAAGTACCTTTATTTTGAATCATGTTCTTGTAAACATTAACTTGTGATGAATCAGGTAAGTTACCAGCTACTAGATACTCACGTGGTCTGAAACCAATTAATGAATATGATAGTAATGAACTATCTTGATCTAAGTTAGCATTGTTGATATCATAGTATAAAACTGATTCTGCTGAACGAGTAGCAGGATTAGCTAGTAAACCTTCTTGTACTTGTGTAAAGTCAGATACGAACCATTTATCTTTATCAAAGTTAGTTGATGGTGGTACTAATTGGTTAGATACCCAATATCTATTTTTGTATTTTACAATAACACCCTTAGTATATTTTCTGTTAGGGTTCCACTGTTCAATATTATTTCTATTTAAAATAAATCCATCAGGATTAACTGAACCTTGCCATTCACCAGTTTTATAACCACGTAATAAAATACGTTGTTGTCTTAACCCAGTTACTAGTGAGTAAATGACATCGTTGAATACTGTTTTATTATCAAATATAATAGCGTGTTCCATGTTACTAACATTTAAGTTAGTATAGGCTACAGTATCTCCTTCATTTAATGGAGTTACAGCGAACTCAGTACCTTGACGTACAATAATCATGTCTTTGTTTTGAATTGGTAATAAGTTTTGATTCAATACAAAGTTTTGTTGTTGTATAGTTAAAGGTTGAATAATAGCACTATCTTTATTAACTTGGAAAAACTTAGCAGCAGGATTTAAGTTAATAGTAGAACCAATACTCCAACCTGAGGCTACCCAATATAAGAATTCATATATCATGTACTCCCAATTAACTTTAGCAGTACCTTCTATCTTTTCAAATTGAACACCTTGATTTTCTAAATATCTACCGTAATTTGTTAAAAATTCTGCTACAGCTTGTGGGTTAGTAAACACATACCCGTATGGAGTTTGTATAGTATTTTTTGTGCTGTAAGCAGTACTTACTGTAACGGTAAGCCCTGATTGAGTAAACGTAGCATACTGACCATTGAATATAGGTTCAACTGAGTTGAAGTATGTTTCAACTTGTCCATTACCAAATACAGCATAACCACCTTCTACCTTTTGTATGATGACAGATGAATAGAATATTTTATCAAACGGTTGATTGTTGTATAATATAATCTGATAGCTATCATCTGGAATTAATAATGAATTGTTAGATGATGTTGGAGTTGATTTCTCAACATAAAAAGCTAATTTATCTTTAGATGAGAATCCAGCTAATCTATAAACTAATCGCACATCTAAGTTATTAAGAATGGATGTAATTTCAGTAGAAGCTTGAATTCCTAATTGTAATTCATAATCAACTATCCAGTTGATATACGAGTTAGTAGATGTTGGAGAACCTACAGGGAAACCAGCTGGTATAGCGGCGTATATAGGTGGAATATTTTCTGGTGCTAATCTATAACGACCATTGTAAAGATACTGATTGAACTCTGTGTTATACTTGTAAGTATCTACATTTACATAGTAGTTAAAGAACTGCGCTGGCTTAGTTAATGCCATTAATCTTACAGCATCGAATGGCCATTGTGATGAACGAACATAAGCAGTTTCAGCTGGTGCTTGGTCACCATATACCCAACTGCGCTTAAATGTAAAGTAATCAGATTGTCCTACAACAGATTCGATAGGTGAAATCATCTGACCTAGTGAATCAACTGGTAGAATATCTAATAATCCAGGACGAACACGAGCAGGTAATACAACAGGATTACCATCATTCCAGTTAATACCTTGTGCTAAATCATTCCATAATAATGTGTTATCGCTAGTATATGGAGCATCTCCATAGCGTCCTAACCACCATGATGGGCGAGATGTGAAACCCAACATTTCCCATGGAGCAGTAGCAGGATGATCAGTATCATAGAAATAATTATAAACACCACGCCAGTAACCAGGCGGTATTAATTCGTTATCTAGTTTGTCAGTTGATTGATTGTAATTATATGAATAATAATTAGCTGGATCATATTCTTGTGTACGATAATCAATACGATTTTGTCCTACCCAGTTTAAGAATTGAGTAGTATTGATATTAATAATTTGTTCTCTTGTGTATCCAGTTTGTCTAAACTTACCTGGAATAACAGAAGTTAATGGCACAGGCAATGAATCTACTTGGTCGTATGACGCAGGTAGTTTGATGTTATTATAGATACGTTGTTCAAATTCTAATGTAGCTGAATCTCTTGGATCATCTAATGTTTTAGTAATAGGATCATAGTTACCATATAATCTATTGTAGCTATTATCGTGTCCTTTAATAAACCAAGTAGCTGGCTGATATGTTTCATCGTATACAACTTCAGGTATATACTTAGGATACATACCCAACTTAGTTGGAGTTGATGGGCAATAGCTACCATAAGTTTGTGTATATTCATCAATCTGTATTTGATCGCCAGGAATAATAGGATATGTAACTGTTAATGACGCAGCAGTTGTACTTACTTGATAATCTCTACCTCTGATTAAAGTTGTATTAACTGTATATCCATTTACTGTTCTAATATGGTAAACTTGAATACCAAAATAGTTAGCAGCAGTAAAGGTGTATCTTCTAGTTAACTGAAATCTAGTGATTTCTGTAGTTGTATTAAAGTTATATGTTTTAGTAGTACCTGGAGCTCCAGCTGGTACCATATCGCTCCAGAAGAATGGGGATAGTTTATTCCTTGTATTACCAATAGTTTGAATAATGTCATCTAAGATTTGACTTGGAGTCATTAAATTGGTATAGTTACCTCTATTAGCATTATCAATGATTAAATCTTTAAACTTCTGATATTCCGTAGAGTTGTATTTTAACGCAGCAAATAGGTTATGATTGCCATTACGTAAAAATACTCCTGGTAATGTTAGTGGGGCACTACTCTGTATAATATTAGTGCCGTAAGGAATAATATTACCTAAGTCATGAAGATTATTATTTCCATATACAGGACCACTAGCAGTAGGTAAATTTCTGTATATTGATTGGTATTGTAATCTAATATCACCAGAAGCAATGCTAGTAACATTCGAACTTAATGGATTATTAGATAAGTTAGAAGGAATTTCAAAATAAGCATTTTCACTTACTGAGTTACTATTCAATAAAATATTAACTACTGATGTATCTACTACTTGTGAGTTCAATGTAACTAAAGTAGATTGAGTCAATGGAGCAGCTAGAGTAAATGTAAAGGTAGCTGAATTTATTGGAGTTTGACCAGATACTGCTGTAACCAATGGTATAGTATTTAAAGTATTAACCCCTGATGAGTCAAACGTATATCCATACCCAGTATCAGTAATATTAACAGATGTTATTGTCCCAAATTCATTAGTAGTAACAGTACCTTGAGCAGCTTTACCGCCTTCAGGAATGTTGAAAGTTAAATCTAATGTAGCATTAGGTTCATATCCTAATCCGCCGTTTACTGCTACTGCGCCACTATTAACTCCTTTTACTAGTCCTGTAGGGTTAATAGAAACAGTATAGCTAGTAACATCTTGTAGTTTACTTTCTACATATACAGCACAATTTAACCATTGAGTTGCTGAATCACTAACTGCTGGAATATCACATACAAAACTTGTTGTCGTAAAGTTATAGTTATAATTAGCAGGGCTAGTATTAAAAGTGAACACTTGATATTGAACTGAATCTTCAATAGCAGTTTGCCATCCTAATAATCTAGTGTAATTAATTAAAGATGTATAATCGTAAACAAAACCATTACTTACTTTTTCTGTTACAGTAGTAGTTCCTGATCTATATGTAAATGTTGCTGAATAAAGATTAACATCAAATGTAATGTCGCCTAAGTTACCAACACCATTGTATTGTAATGGAAATCCTATAACAGGATCATTTGTTCCTGTACCTCTAGCGAATGAGAATAACTTATTACCAGCAAAGGTAGTGCTAGGATAAGTTGCTGTGTTACTAAAGCTTACACCACTACTATTGAATACATCGAATAAAGGTTCTTGATTTACTGTTTGTTTTTTCTGACCTAAATTCCATAAGCTTACACCAGTACCATCATACCAATAAGTGCTTCCAGCACGTGTACCATTAGTAACATAGCTTTGTTCATTGATTTGATATGTATAGATTGGTTCTAAAATAATATCACCGTTCAATTCACCTACGTAGAATTGAGTACTAGCAGAACCAGTTGTATCTGCTATGAAAATAATAGTATCGCCAACTGATAACTGTGATGTAGATCCATCAGGATGATATGAAGTAAACGGTGCGCCTGATACTGTTGATAAAGCGTCAAGAGTTGTAGTATCTACCCAAGTTACAGGGTTAACACCTATAATACCTTGATTGAATAGTTTTAATCCTGGTCTAAATTCGATAATAGGTCTTTTAGCACGTTGCTCTTTTATATCGTATCCTGGAGCTACATCAGATGTATTATTAGCTTGTTCCGCTAGTTGAATAACATTAGCATGGAACCAACGATTAGAACGTGCCCATGCGTTTCTGTCTTGTGACGCACGATTGATAGTGATATAATCTGCTTGATATAAAGTATCTTCGATTAAGAATGGTTCATTAGTAACATCCAATACTTCGACAGGAATAAGTTCTATAGATGTACCTACACCTTCAACATAATATTCACCTTGTAGGTACGCAGCTGGTACAACATTACCTTGAAATCTAACTTTTAATCCATTAGTAAGAGTAATGCCATTTGGATCACTTTGTGGTACACGAGCTTGTTGTTTACCTAAAATATCAGCAACAACATCAATTTTATAACTTGAGTTATCATCTACTAATTGAATGATACCAAAGTTATTTGGGAATACTGAGTCTTGATAATAAAGAACATCTTTATTAGCAGAAATATAAGGAATAAGATTAATATTACCAGTAATTTGTTTGTAAAATGCTCTTAACGCATAAACATTACCACCTTGAACAACTATTCTGAATAAGTTAGGTGGTGGGACGGGAACAGGAACTAATGTTACTAGTGTTTGTTGATCCCAACCAGTTGTGCCATATGGGTCAGTAGAATAAGGTATAGTAGGACTGTTTACGAATACAACTCTATAAACACCTTCATTGAATGTACCTTTCCATACCAGTAAAGTTTTGTTTTGAAAAGATGTGACACCATCAATATTACCAATTTGTTCTAATGTTTTCCAATTTGGAATAGAAATATCACCACCACTAGCATAAGGAGTAAACAATGATGTGTTAACAGGTGATGTTAATTCATAATCGTTGAATAATTGAAATGTTTTAGTAGACAGTACTTTAACATAATAACGATTACCGTTAATTTCAGTCATGCCACTAACATATTCAAAAATAACAGCAGCACCGTTATATAATCCATGTTCAGTAACAGTAGTCACTACTCCAGGAGTAGCTTGTGTAATGTTAGCAATCTCTATTAAATTGTAACCTTCAAGAAAATCAAGATAAGTTAAATCAGTAGCTAAGTCAACTGAATAATCGCCTGGTAAGTTAGCTAGAAAGTCTTGAGCATCTTTAGGAGGAACAGTGAATAAGACTTTTCCTTTAGTAGTACCATTGTTTACTACGCCTAAAATTTCACGTGTGTTTACGTTAGGTGCTATTGGATCTACACCTGATATTCCAGGCTCACCTTGAATCCAAAATTGTGATTGTTGGTCTACGTCAAACTCGTAAGTTGCTCCACGTATTAGTGTAACTGTAGGATTTAAATCGTTATCGCCATCAAATAGATAACCTTGTGGGGTAGATTTAACTACGTAATTTTGATCACCGTATAATGTATTAGTAGTTAAAGTTACTGGTATAGGACCATTTGGTAACCAATAGTATTGTGAATAATTTACAATCTTATCTAAATCTACAAACGGATCCCATGAGTAAAACTGATTGCTGAATAGTTCTTGTGGATTAGTAGTTATACCGCCTTCTACATTAATAGCATCCATGATACCTGGATATGTTATAAAGTCATCTACTGTATTAGTATCAGGTTTTAGAAATATTACACCAGGCTCTAACTGATAATCAGTACGAGCTTTAGTAGGCTCTGGAATATAAGTATCTTTAGGATTGATACCTGGTCCAAAGTGTTCGCCAATATAACCTTGTAATGGGGCTAAAGTAGGTTGAGATATTAACTGGTCTACTGTTGCTCCTAAAAACTGTGAGTTAGTAGGTGTTTGAAATATTTCTGGAAGAAAATCTATCGATCTGATTCTTGATGCCATTGTGTTTTCCGTTATGTTATTTTAAGTATTTATTTGTATTGCAATTGCTCAGGAGTAAGAGCGGTAATAACTTGTACATCAGTTGGTAAAGCACCATTAACAAAAATTTCATAAGGTGCTGAACGTATTTCATATAAATCACCAAAAGGTTGATCTGGGTTGTTGCTTACTAATACTGCTGAACTAATTAAATCACCTACTTGATTATGTAAGTAAGCACTTAACTCTGAGAAGTAGAAAGTATCACCAAAGTTCCAATTATCAATGTTAAAGTAATTATTCATTGCTGCTACGACTGCTGTTCTAATTTCATTATCAGAAGCCACAGTGTTAATATTTTTAATAACTTTGATTGTTGCTTGGAATTGCGGAGCTGCTTTTTTACCAAACAATGGCTTAAAATCAACAGAATTTAATACTGCTGTATCTGAAATCATTTTGTAATTGTTAATACCTGCTTGATACGCTTGTGATAATTCTGAAATAGTAGGCTTATCAGGCTTAGCAACTGTATCGGTTGTATCCTGTATCCAGTTTGTATAAGCAGTATAATATGATTGTGTTACTATAAACAAATCAATAATGTTAGTAGTGCCTGGATCAATACGAGTTGTATTAGGTGATATATGACGATATTGGAACGCTAGTCCTTGACGGCCTACTGCCGCTAGATAGCCTGTCGCAGCAACTACTTCTATCGTGTTTACTGTCCCCGCTTGAATTTGTGTCAAGTAAAATGTATTGTTAGGATTTAACTCATTAGAGTTTTGTGATTCTAATGGAGGATTATTAGCATAGAATACTTGCCCAACTGGATACTGATACTTCACAGCATCAATAGCAGAATATGAGTTGTATTGATAATTAATTAAGCTTGTGTAAATTAATAGATAACGCTCTAAGTCATTACCATCAATAAACTTTTCAAAAAATACAAATGGTTGAGTATTTGATGGTGTTCCAACAACATAGTTGAAGAAATCAGGATCATCAACAATACCATCCACGTCAACGTCAGTACCTGAAATTTCAACTGCGTAGTCATCAGCATAACCATCTGATTCAACTAATTGTCCTACAATATTAACACGCAAGTTATTGTTCAATGGTAAATTAGGTGAGTTAGGTGGTACTGGTAAAGTATTAGTAGATAGTATATTAATATAATCTTGTGATACACGACCACTCTTAGGATCAAACACACGCTTATCTACATCAAATAAGAATCTAGTGTCTGCGACTGAACCCCAAAAATAAGCAAGGCTCTTGACATAAACAATATATCTACCTAGTCCCTGAGATTTAAAATTTACGAACCATGCATCAGTTACTGGATCAGTACCAGTATATTGTTCAATTGTCCAACGCTCTTGTGTAATTGGCAGTGAATTATCAAAATATAAAACAAAGTTATATCCAAGATTAATAAATGATATAGCACGGTCAATTACAGTGGTTGATAATGAGTTATCAAATGCTGGAATAATTGAATCAGTATTAGCAATGAAGCAGGTTGATGGTAGATAGTTATTGATAGTAACTGGGCCGCTACCATCAGCAAATAATCCTTTGCCTGAGTTACTACCATTTCCTACTACATTAAGTATTTCAATCCACAAAAATGTTTTTGTAGTTACTGATGGAGTAGATACTATTCTATTGTTTTGGTCAAAGTATTTTCCAGCTGGAGGGAAGATTTTAATTAAGCTACCTACAGTTAAGAACTGTGTATTACCTTGGTCAGTTCCTCCACCAGAAACACCCACATTAATAGGTACTTCTAATCCATTATTGATTATGTAGAAATAACCAGTGGTTGAGTTAGTGTTAACTGTAGCTTGTTTCCAAAATATATCACTAGTAACATATGGGCTTGTTGTTATAACATAAGTTGAATTATAACGAGGATAATTTTGTTGATAATATTGTATTGAGCTATAAGCTGATAATATTGTACGAAGTTCACCAGTTAAAAATTTTGTAGAATCACTAGATGTAATAAATGTTTGAACTGTTGTCTTAGGAGTATCAACTTGCCATATTGCTCCATCAGTACCAAATGAGTTATTACTTGAATACTTGTTAGTAGGGTCAAGTAAGTCTAAGTTACGTGAAACACCAATACTTGTTCTGTTTAGTGCTTGTGACTTAATAATAGAATTGTATAAAGTATATGGGAATGATGTATAATCTTCACCATTAACCATTCTGTTTTGGGAGTAATAACGTAACGGCGCACGTTCTTTAATAGCAGTTAATGATTCACGTGTTTGCGCTGTGCTAACAGGTTGTTGTAAGTCTAATGTAAAAGTCATTGACTCAGTTTTACCTGAACGTGAAATATAACTGAATACTACTGAAATGCCTTGCATTTCTTCTGGATCAATAGTATATTGTAATGCGTTGCCGGCACGAACATATGCTCTAAAGTTACCGTTAGGAATAGTTGATACGATGCCATCACCAAACACATAACCTACTTGGTCATTAAAACGTGATACTACTGAGAAAATATCTCTGTTTGCGTTTTCAGTATTCAATGACGCATTGTTGTAAACGTTTTCTACTTTTACCCATTCTTTAGAAACTAATGTACCACTGCTGTTTAATTCAAATAACCAAGTATCTGAATTATTAATACCTTGGATATCAATATTTTGAACCCAGTTAGGAATCTTTTGATTTAGTGTGAATTCGTTAGCAGTTAAACTACCTTGCTTAAAGTAAAAGAAGTAACCTGTATTAGCTGAACCATATCCTAAATTATCATTACGATATAAAAGATTAAAGAAACCTTGTGTGTTAGGAGATACTTCATAAATTGTCGTTGAACCTTTTGAACTTACACTTACTAATTCAAAGTTCATATTGATGCCATCAACAACTGATGAGTAAGGTAGCACGGACAAATAACCTGAAGGCTGTGCTAATGTGTACTCGTCTGTCTGGACTCCTAGAATAGTTCCGCTGTTTCCTGGACGTCCAATTCGCTGTGAACTTACTAGAGCAGCATTGATAATAGCATTAAACTGCTCTTGCCAAAATGCGTTAGCAGGGTCGTTCCATAGAATAGTCTGATTTGCTAAGTTATTGCCATTGATATCGTATACACCTTCAGTTGTAGAAATAGAAGATACCTTGATATATCCCTGTCCAGTAATATTACGCTTAGCAGTGTAACCTACTAGGTTGGCTAATTTAGTTACAGAGTCGCGGCGCTCAGCAGTATCAATGAAATTTTCACGGGTATTTAGGTCGTTACGGAAAGCTAGTGCTTGACCCATAAATGCTATAACGTCAAGTAGGGCAACAAATTCTGATGATTCAGTATAGTCGTTGAATGTCTCTGGATAATATGTTTGTAGATAGTCTACGAATGATTTTCGTAAAGTTTCGTAGTCATATGACTGAAAATTTGCTTCAGAAAATGTCTGATAAAGCTGCTTCCAATCTTGGATTCCAAATATTGTCGTTTGTCTTGAAGTCGTTGCCATGTGTATACCCTTGTATTCTAGTATTTATCATAGCAAAAAACGTCAATATTTAAGCGGGTTTTAGATGTTTTATAGGGCTTTTAGACGAACTAGTTCAGCAGAAGAATTCCAAACAACCCCGTTTCTGGCAAAGGGCTTAATAGTTTTTTCAATCTCAGGATTGTAAGGTTCAGCAGGTGGCAAACCTAAAAACTCTCTGCGAATATCAATTAAAAATATTAAACGTCTGTATGGAGTGTAGTTATGTGCTGAATGAACATATTGATTATTGAACCCAAACACATCTGAGTAATGCGCTTCTTCACCGTTAATTTCGATGAATACATCACCCTCTGGCATTATCACAGGAATATGAACTCTAAGAAATTTATTCTCTCTGTTCTCGTGGTCAGTATGTCTTTCAATAACTGAATAATGTTCCATTGATGAGTAAACAACTATTCCCAAATTTGATCCTAATTCTTTTATAAGTTTAGCTACAGTTGGGTATTTTAAAAGTCGTTCGTCATTGTAGTAGGGCGTACCATCAGGGCTTGTTTGATATCTACACCAAGCTGACATCCAAGCATCCTCTTGGCTGACTACATAAGACGCATTTAACGCAGCACCTTCAGCAGGAGGTCTAGCTAATTCAAGCCCTTCGATAGGTTTAGTAATGTCATTATAAGTTGGGTGTTCTTTTAGGAAATCTTTACGCAAATCTTCAGCAAAAGTACTTAGATAGTTAAGATAGGGAATATCAGTTTTTGTGTAAATTGGTTTTTTAGCAAAATCATACTGGTTCATACATTTATCCTAAAAAGGTAGTGTATTTATTTGAGCTTGCTGAAGCTTAAATTATTGTACCAGTAGTTTTTGAGAAGAATAAACTCAATGCTGTAGCATCGTTGAACGGTTGAAATGCTAATTGAATTTCAATTAATACACCTTCATCAGCGGGGTAAGCTTGAACTGACCCTAGGATAATTCTAGGATCTAATCCTGCTACTCTACGAACTTCTAATTCAATTTGACCATTCGTTTCTGGTGAATTTGGTTCAAAGATAAAGTCCCATAATGTAGTTCCATAAGCTGGATTACCTACTTTGCTGCCCTGACGAATGTTTAATGCGTTGATAAAATCTTGCTGAACCAATAATTGGTCTGTCAATCTGTATTTCTTACCAACAACTAAAGGTCTAGCTAATGAACCAGTACCACCGTCTACCCCTGAGGTAGCATCAGTAGTTCTAGTCCTGTTAGAATTTTGAGTTGTGAAGCCTACGTAAATTGCCATATTTTACCTTTAATATTATTTATTAGAATGGAAGTCCTGGAAATCCACCGCCACCTAAGCTACCAGCTACACTAGCAAATTGAGCTACTCCAGCTTTTCTTTCAGCTTTCAATGCTTCTTGGTATTTCTTATCGGCTAGCTGATAAGCTTCTTTAGCATCCGCTTCTGCTGATAATAAAGCAGGATCTTGTGGATTACCACTGTACAATCTTGTGTATCCTGCGTTTTCAAACGCTTTCTTTTTCTGCTCACGTTGCTCTTTAAGCGCAGCAGTTTCAGCAGCCAATTTCTTAAACTCAGGAGATACTAAGTTTTGTACTTGACCACCTGCTTGTGATGCTCCAGCTGGTAATTCTACTTGTTCACCAGAAATAGATGGTAATGGAATTCCTAAGGCTGAGCCACCATCAGTAACTAATCCACTTAACTGTGATTTAGCTCCTTTAAGATTATTAGTGCCTTGTGCCACAACTGATGCTTTAGTTTCACCACCTGCTTGTGATGCTGATGCTTTACTTGCTGCTTTGAGTTTAGCAATAGTAGCTTGGTCTACACCTAGTGATGCGAATGTAGCAGCAGCTTGTGCTTCACCGCGTTCTGCTATAGCTAGTTTATCTGCTGTTGAAAGATTACCTGCGCCAATGGCACCTAATTTATCCAAGCCTACTGATGTTGCTAAGTTTTTACCTACTTGAGCATTTTGAATTGCTTTCTGAGGATCTTGTCCTTTAGAAATAGCATCACTAGTGATTCTAGCTTTTTCTGTAGCTGTTAAGTTATCAGCAGTAACTCCTGCTACATTTATGTTTAACCCACTTTGTTGTGTAACTACTTGACTGATAGTTCCAGCCATTAAGTTACCAAATTGCTTCTGTGTTAGCTTAGTATTTGATTGTGTAGTATTTCCTGATCCTGAAGCAATATTTGTTTTCTGTTGGTCTACTGATAAAGCTACACTACTGATACTATTACCTAATGTAGACAACGCTGGGTTGCCTGGACCTGCTGCTATACCTACGATAGCACCTACACCACCTACTACACCTGCTAATGACACTGGTGTTTTCATCGATGGCGCATTGCTTTCGCCTGGTTTAGATAATAATGAAGTCTTATCACCACCTGCTACTGAGTTAGCAAAATTCTTAGTTGATGATGCGATTGCTCCTGAAGGACCAATGCCTAGACCTTGAGCAATACGTTTACCTATACCATAGTTCTTAACTGCTGTATCAGGATTTTGATTTTTCTTAATAGCTTCTGCTCTAACTTTCTTTTCTTCTTCTGGAGTTAACGGTAATGGTTCTACGTTAGTTCCCAACGCTCCTAAGAAGTTAGGTTCTTTTCCACCTAATGTAGGTAGTGAACCTGCGATTGAGTTAACTGCGCCTTCAGGTGTAATCGGTGGGGTTTGTGATGCTAGCGCATTTACTTTTCCAGTGACTCCATCTTTCAATGAAGTTGCGCTGTTTTTTATTGTTCCACTTAGTGAACCTAATGAAGTTTGTCCTGTTGCTAATTGTGCTGCGTATTGTCCACCTGCTATAGCTGCTTTAACTTCAGCTGGTGATACATTTGTTCCACCTACTGCGCTGAGACCAATACTAGCTACAGCTACCTTTTGGTCAGTAGTTAAGCTACCATTATTAAGTGTCTTTGCTACTGGTGCTTGCCCTACATCAGCTACCGCTTTGATAACACCTAATACTAGTACAGGATTTTCTGTTCCTTTAATCATACCAGTGTTGACTGCTACTTGTTGCGCTTGTCCCAATAGATTAGCATATGCTTGTGCTTGAACTTGATTGTTAGTTACATTAGCAGTGCTAGTAGTCATACCTTTACTTGCTTGTTGGTAAGTCATACCTGCTTCTAAGTTTTGAGCAACTATTGTCCCTGAACCAGGTTTAATTAATCCTGCATTTTCTAATTGAGATCCTGTTAATCCTAATGCTCCAACTTGTCCTGGTAATAATGCTGCTTGGCTAGCTACTTCTGCGGCACGTTGTGCTGTAGCTGCTGCTGTTACTGAAGCAGGTATTGCCTTAGGTTGTGTAGCAGTTAATGCTGCTTCATTTTTACTTGAACCCGAATCAGTACCACTGCCTGCTGCTTGTGCTGCTTGTGCTGTAACATTCTGACTTGACTGTGTAGTATTGTTTACAGGAGCACCATTGGCAGTTGTAGTTGTAGTACTACTAGGCGTTGATGTAGGTGATGCTTGTGATTGAGGTTGTTTAGCATTGCTAGGTGGAGGCGGAGTGGTAACTGGTGGAACTGAATTAGTATTACCCACTTGTGCTTTTGCCTGAGGAGCACTACCAGCTTCTGTTTGTGCGTTAGTAGTAGCCTTAGGCGGTGTTTGAGCAGCCATTGGTGGTTGTTCGTTATTTACTGGTTTTTGTAAATCTACTTCTAAGCCTGCTGATACCCATGGATGATGAGCAGGAGCACGTGATGTTATACTTTCTAATGCCATTGGCGCTGGCAGATAACCTTTTTCTGTACGTTTAGTATCAGGGTGTTGATTACGTGGTTGCGGTTTAACAATGTCTTTAGGATCAGCAACAGCAGCAGTATTCAAATCAATTCTACTACCAGATAGCTTCATTCCAGTACCACTACCAATACCAGTACCACCTGCTGTGTAAAGTAAAGTTGAACCACCTACTCTAACTGTATTATTCTGTAATATTTGTTCTAACTTGTTTCTACCTACTCTAGTTTTTAAATCTTGCTTTGCTTCAACATTAATATCTTTAATAGCAAATGAATTAATATTTCTACCAGCATGCATGTTAATATCTTGGTCAGCATGAATATTAAAATCACCTTGTGTTCGTAAGTTGATACTATTAGTAGCATAAGCATCTATAGTACCACCTTTACCTAATTCTAACCAACTTAATCCATTTGCGTGTACAATGAATAATGTTTCACCATCATCACTCATGGTAATCTGATGCCCTGTTGCTGTACGTAATCTAATTAGTTGGTCGTTACCAGCAATGTCGCCATCATCCATAACAAATGAATGACCACCTCGTCTTGCTTTAACTTGAAACTGCGTAGTATCAGTAGTAGTGCTAGCAGTAGTAGCTGCTTTAGCATCATTACTGCCATTCTTAAATATTGGTCTTCCAGGAGTACTCATGCCGAATACATTAGAAGGTGATTCTCTAACTGCTGAACTACCTATTGCTCCTCTTACAGAATCTCTAATGAGACCTTGAAGATTTAAAATACCTGCTTGATATGAATGTACAGGCCTAGGTGAATCAAATTGTGTAGGTGAATCTTTTGTTTTAGGATTAGAGTTATTAATTTCTACAACTGGTAATCTTGTAGCACCACCATATGTGGCAGCTTCAGTATTATTAGGCACAACTGCTGAACTTGCTCCTATAGCAGGAGTCATATAAGTGTATCCTATCTTGGGAATACTACCTATATAATAACCTTGATTAAGTTTACCGTTAACAAATAAACAAATTACTTCAGCATTGATATCTGGTGGAGTCGCCCAAAATCCATATGAGTGTGGAGAGTTTAAATAATC
The DNA here is from genome assembly GCA_032358315.1 of Ophiocytium majus. Lineage (NCBI taxonomy): Eukaryota > Xanthophyceae > Mischococcales > Ophiocytiaceae > Ophiocytium > Ophiocytium majus. The sequence goes on from JAULBY010055326.1 coordinate 30,410, forward strand.
ACCATAATCTGAAGCATTACTAATTGGAGTAGTGCTTCCCCAAAATGGAGACATATAACGAACAGGTACCCAGTTACTAGAATCCTCAGGATCACTACCACCCAAGCTAGCCACATACACTTTGATAGTACCAGTGCGTGTAGAATCGATGGTTGATTTAACAATGCCTATTACAGGTGTAGAGATATTATTACTCTTTCCACCTGCGTCTGCTTTATATTCAGCAGTTGTACCTGATAATCTTATTTGACTGTCGCTCATAGTTTAGTAGTTATGCTTTATGTTAAGTACTTCTTAAATAGTTATTTGTTGTCTTGGTGATGCTGCTTGTGATGGTTCTGCTTCTCGTGCTGTAGGTGTAACTGCTGGATCTCTTTGTCCACTGCTTCCACCTGCTCCTAGATTGTTACCAGCATAACTTAATGCTGGTTGTGCTTTAATAGCTTGAACTGATGCGTCATCATCTTGTACAGGCAAAGCTCCAACACCGCTAGGTGATACTCCAGTTTGCGTTCCAGTAACAGCTTGTAATACATTGTCTTGTGTTTGTTGTAATGTAGGTGCTGATGGTTCAACAAACGGTTGAGATGTTTTCTTCGGAGGAGCAATAGTAGGTGGCTGAGATGTTTCACCAGCAGCAGCATTAATATTAGCTCTCAACGTGGCAGCGTTCATTGAAGGTCTACCTGAAGTTGGCGGTGTCGCTTGTGACTGGGCGTTCTCTGTGGGTCTTCCTGCTGAATCTGCTTGTGTAACTTCTTTTTTACCATCGTTGGGCCAGTTTACAATTACTAACTCTAACTCTTGTGTAAATTTACCATTAGCAAAAGTAGTTGCTATTGATAGTACTTGATAGATAATAGAGTTAGGTGAACGTTTTTTAATTGCTTCTGGATATTCCCAAAATTTAATTTTACCATTAATGTATTTTAGTCCATCAGGTACATTTCCATTCTCATTATAATCTCTGCCTTCAGCGAAGGTAACTTCAATAAACACTTGTCCACTATTAGCACTAACTGTAAGATTTCTACCGTAAAAATCACTTAATGCTGCTTTGCCTTGAGTTTGTTTACTTTTCACTGAGCCATAACTACCTTCTAATGATTGATCTAAGTAGTCAGGATCACCTAAGATAGTCATTTTAGCTTTTGTTAAATCGCCAGGAGAAAATAAATTAGTTTCTACATTATTGATGATTGCTCCACCTTTATTAGCTGGACCTACATCATCTGGTACATTAGGTGCTCCACCTGATGCTACCCTAATTACTGAATAACTACCTGACTTAGCTCTGTCTACGTTATCACTAATAGCAGCAGTAATATGATAAAGATTATTAAATGATTGTTCGTAATTTATAATTTCACTGTTTTGACCTGTATACCAATATCCATACTTTTTAACTGGACCATAATATGGTGTAGTGTTATCTGTGTAAATTGATTTTACATAGGGAACTTTATATGTAGAAATGTTATATGTAATATTCATAGCGTAAGTATTACGCTTATCATCAAACTGGTCTGTTTTCAATGTAACTGTAGGAGTAACGTTCCACCATGTTAATTCAGTGGGAGAACTATTACTTTGTAATGTAGGATCAGCTCCTTCACTCATAGAATATGGTAATGCCGACTCAGCAAATTTACTTTGTTTTAATATTTGATTAATTAATGAAATAATTGGTGTACCAGCTTTAATAGCTACTTCTAATTTGTTGGTAGCAATAGCTGTAGTTTGTTGTGATGCTGCTACTGTAGATTGTGAACTATCACTTACTTGTGTTTGGGCTGTTCTATCTGGAGTTTTAACAATCATCTTAGAATTTCTAAGTTCCTCGCTAGTAAAGTTAAAATCAAATGTATCATTTGTATCAAATGTTCCGCGTTGTTTGTCTGCTAACGATGATTTATTTAATGCTACTTTAAGACTGTTTTCAGCACCAGCCAATATTTCATTTACTGTAGCACCACTTACTGTAGTAGTCTCTTTAGTAACACCACGTTCAGGCGTAAATGCTTGTTGTTGACAATATAGAACTGCTTTAACTTGATACTGAATAACTTTAGCACCAATACTAAAACCCAAATTTTGAATATAGATTGGATAATATCTTTCAAATACCGCATTTCTATCTAAGTTATCTGTGGTGTCAGCATCAGCATAGTTAGCATTAGGTATCAATGCGCCAGCGGCATCGTATCCATAAAATCTAGTAGCTAATAAGTAAACTTGACTTAAACCATTAGCATCTTGATTAGGTGCTGACGTTGTTTTTGCTCTGCTGGTTGATTGTATTTCTCTAGCAGCTTGTGATAATAATGTAGTAAAGTTAAAGCCTGTAGGTTCAGTAATAACAAAATCAAATGAAGCTGTAGCTGTTGATCCTTCTGATTTAGCAGGAGTATTAGTTGTAAATCTTAAATTATCTATGTAATAATCGTATTCAAAACCAGCTGCTCGTTTAATGCCTACTACATCTGTAGTAACGGATCTTGGCGCATTATTTACACCACCAGATTGAGCTATAATTCTAACTCCATCATTATTTGCTAGTGACGATGGGCCTTGAAGTATATATGAGTTATAAGCATCACCATTTAACATGTACAATGATATTTGATAAGTGTATGAACTTAGCTTAGCTAAAGGGTTATATTGTCTAGCACCTAATCTAGTAATAGGATATTCATTATCGCCAACTGAAGTTGGTGGTAAATTAGCTTTACCTTGAGTAGTGGATCCAGCTGGTGAACTTTGTTGTTGTCTAGCAGATAAATTTCTATTATCTGCTGCTGTAGTAGTGCCGCCACCTACTTGAGGAATTGGGGCTGTATTAACTCCTTGTTGAGGACTATCATCATCTGATTTTTTTTGGATAGCAGTTTGATTTGATTGTGTAATTGTGAAATTTGCTGGTGTCAGTGGTGGAGCAGAACCAGCATCTTGTATTTGCGAATTTAATGAATTTATTTGTGACTGCACTGCTAACTTTTGTTGATCCCATCTTAAAGCTGAGGCAGTATCACCATCTTCACGGGCTAACTGAGCATTACGGTTGTAAAGCGCAACCTCACCTTGAAGTTTATTTTTTTGATCAATCAACTCTGCTGTTGTAGCCATGGATTAAATTCCCAATGATGTTTTTAATACAGAAATTTTAGGAACATAAATGCCTACACCTGATTTAAAATCAAAAAATGGATCTACTAATCTGTTTGGATTACGCTGAGCAAATACCCACCATAATTTAGGATCATTATATAAATCGTATGCTAACATATCAGGTCTTAAGTTATAAGCAGCAGTAATAATAAAATATACATCAGTAGGATCAACAGGAACAGGCCTGTTAATCATAATATCTAAGTACTCATTGTTTACTATGTCTGTCGCATAGTAAGGTGAATTTGTTCCATATGCCATTACCAAATACCTCCACTGACTACGCCGGTACCTACACGTTGTGACCCACGCAATAATTTACCTGAAGCATAATCACGCAATGAGAAGTTATTACTGATATCATTTCTAGTAACAATCGGTGAGCCTGTTATGCTTAAACTTATTTTTGTAGGTACATAAGTTACTTCTGCTCCTGTACCACCTGCTGACGCATCTAAATTTCTAAACACTGGAGGCTGTGAGATACCACCAGGACCTAATCTGCTGCCGAATAGTCGCTGTATTACACCAACTGAAGTAGCAAAACTAGGGTTTTGACTTTGTGTTATACTTGATCTAGCTGATCCAGGACCTGTAGCACGAATATAATCTACATCGTTAGGTAAGGTTAACGAAAAGCTAGTGAGTACAAATGGATGATTATCAAACTGATAGGCACCAAATCCATTTAGATAAACTAAGGGAGGAGGAGTACCATTTACTGGAGTTGTGTCTTGTCCATAGAACATCTTTGTACAGGATCTAAAGAAATGAATTACTGCTAACAGATAGTTAGCTTCAGCAGAATCTTGTGCTGTGAATTCACTAGCTATAGTAACATCACCTACTTGTGAACCTTGATAACTTAAAATTCTGTAGTTACTGTGGGCAATAGTCTCAGCATTATAACTAGCAGTGTATCCTACGCTAATAGTAGGAGTATATGGAAATATTACACCATTTGTTTGTATAAGTGGTTGTAAGATACCAGGATCTTTTGCTTTGTACAAGTAAGTGGCTGATGGTGCTAGTGATATTCTAACACGCCAATCAGGAGCTGGTCTAAATGTTGAACGTTGTTGTGCTGCTTGCTGTGCTTGCGCTTCTGCTTTCTTAGCTTGCACAGTTTGCTGACCATTAGCTGTAACTGTAAAACCAGTACCAGCTCCAGAAGTGACATTGCCAGTTGCGTTAGTGTTGAATCCAGTGGGTCTAGATGCTCCATCAGTAATAGTACTTCCACCTGCTCCTATTGCTCCTAAAATACTAGTATTAGTCTGAGCTACAAATTGATTTCCAGTAATCGGTGGTGGACTAGACACTGGTTTAGTGCCAATGGCATTTAAAATACTATTGTTAGTCTCCTGTTGAAATAATTCAGGATCGTTTTTAGCAGGTACTGGCTGCGGTTGAAGTGCTGGATTGGTTACCCCGCCCTGTAATCCAGGAATTGCCCCGATATCTGCTGCGTTATTAACTACTGCTGGTGTTGTTACTGCCATTTATTTTCCTTAGTGATAAATATGTACTCTCACGCTAAATAGTATTTATCGTCACAAAAACGTGACTTTTTTCACCAAATGTTACCAAGAATCCTTGACTTTTTGATAACAATTCACTATACTGGAACTCATGATAAA